>JAJTUV010004330.1:0-22494 GCA_021653895.1 Mastomys natalensis
CCTTCAAGTCTGAGGGCATTATTCATTTGTGTTTACAAACTTGATCCGTCTTCAATGCCCAGTTCTGTAATGATCAGAAGTATCAAGAATGAGTACTTCTGATCTTGAAAGAACAAACCTCCAACTGACATTGAGCATCACATGTGACCTTTATTATGCTGGAGGAAATCTCAGCTACCTTAAGAATACACTTACCTTAACTAAAGGTATAAAAGATGAATATATATATATAATTAAAGAATTATTACATTCAAGTCTACTTCCTAAACTGAGGTAAACAAATAAGAAAGGCTTTTATGTTATAAAAATGTACATGGCCGGTCATTAATATTTGAGAAAACAGAACCGTAATTGAGAACATAAATAGAATTTTGACAAAACCAGTAGATAAATAATGTACTATAAAACAAATGCTATAAAGATATTATCTATTGTGTCCAGTCACTCTTTGTTTGGTTTAAAATAAACTCTTAAAAAAAATCCAATGATCAAGTTCAGAAAATGAGGTACATGTGTATGCATTTATGTGTATTCCATGGACACAAAATGTAAATTAAAAAAACCCACCATATTTTCACACAAAGATGTTTGCAATAGCTTCAAGGACTACAGTAGGAGTGATATACACTGTACATTTTCAAATAGAACTTATATTTAATTTAAATTTCTAAATGGAACTTACAAAATCTACTTTATTTCACTTATTTTAGCCTTCTTCTTTATATTAGTATCTAAAAATTGTTTAATGTCTAGCTTATATTTTGACTTCCCCATCTTTATAGGCAGCTGCCTACTGCACAGAACTATTTTGCTATTGCACAGACAACTTAAACCCCAGAGAGTCAAAGTTAGACTTACCTCCCACTACTATCTGCCTTATATCTATTCCAGATGCCAATGAATGGCATCTCACTCTATTTAAATTTTAAAGCAATCCCTTGGTCATTCAGCCATCTATTGAGTATTTCTACAGTTGGACAACACCTCTCTTCTCCATATGGGCCCCACATATTAGAATGAAGCTCACTCTGTGCTGATGACTCTGTCAGAACCAAGTCCCTCTATTCTTATTCACAATGAGCTTACCCCAACATGGGACATACCGCTATGTCTGTTGTCATATTCTGGACACAGGCATCGGCTAAAATGGTTCCACCTGTGAAAATAATCATTCCGGTACTCCACTATGCTATCCTTTCATCTTACTACAGCACAATTTCACCTCATAGAAGCCTCCATCACACCAAACCAACCATTTCTACCCTGTCTGGTTACTTATTGACTTCCTTCTCTCATGGTTGCCCTCAATTTCTCAGTATGTGTGTATGCAATTTGAATATATATTTTAAGATGTGTATTATGGAGTCTGAGCAGGAAATTAGTATTATACTGCTGTAGACTAAATAATGTCACACATAGATAACCAGATTTGTGAATGTTACTTCATATAGCAAACAGGAGCTTGCAGGCATGTTATCTTAGGATGTCTTGAGATAGAGAGATCACCTTGGATTAGTTGATGTATCCAAATATAATTTCAACTGTCCCTGGAAGGAAGGGGTAAGAAATTGGAGAAAAGAAAGATCATGATGCAATGGAAGGAGAGGGAAAAAAGTGACATGATCAAAGAGATGTGTCAGATGCTAAAAATGCAACTACTTCTAAAATGTAGAAAATGCAGATATACACTCTCCTCAACACAATTTCCAGAAGAGCCAGTCCTACCAGTGCCTTGATTTCACTCTGATAAGATTGATTTCATGTTTCTGAGACATTTGCTCAAATATGTTCATAGCAGCTTTACTCATAATAGCCAGAAACTGGAAACAACCTAGACGTGCCTCAACTCAAGAAATGGGTAAATAAAACGTGGTACATCTACATAAGGTATATATTTTTATAGTTCTGCAATCTATTTTCTTTTTATACCTTTATTAGTTCATTGAGAATATCACGCAATGTGTATTGATAATATTCATGCTTCCAATACTTCCCATACAGATCTACTCTCCCTTATCTTGTCATCAATCTTTGTGTCTTTTTTGTTTGTTTGTTTGTTTTTGTAACCTATCACAATCAATTTAGACTCTCCAAACATCCTTGGATGTGTGGACTTCCACTGGAGCAGAATTGACTTACTAGGGGCTACAGTGTTAGAGAAAACTGCCTCTGCCAGCAACTAACATCACCCATAGCTTTTCTGCTAAAGAGTGATTTCGTGTTCAGTGTCCTCTCACAGGTCTTCTGCATACTGTCACAAACACTGTGAGTTCACATGTGGAGTTGCCCTGCTGTGTCTAGAAGATACAGTTTTCTTATAGAAAGAGCCCCAGGCTCTTCTACTCTTTTCAATCTTCTTCCACCAAGACCTTTGAGTCTTGGGAATCAGGGTACATTGTATTTGTTCTATTTAAAGCTGAGCCATCCACACTCCCTTATTCTCTGCCTTGGACACTTATGGGAGTCTGTTAATAAACATTTACTTCAAATAGAAGCTTCTCAAGTGAGAGTTGAGGAATGAATTAATCTATGTGTATAAAGATAAATCATTATGAGTCAGCTAATACTTTGACCAATTAGCAGTATAATAGCAATAGGTTCTCCCACAGGGCCTTTAGCCTATGTAGCTGTAAGTTCCTAGTACAGTGATGGTTCTAGATATAGGTTTAATCTTGCTGAGAGGGACTTAAATGCAGTAAAAATATGGTTGGTTATTCCCATGATGTCTGTGCCACTGATGCACTAATAGACATGGCTTGCCAGACCAGGTTTCATTATGGCTCACAAGGATTTGGTCTGGTTAATATTGAGGCTCACTGGTTACTTTATTCCTCTGATAGCTTGTTACTTGAAATAAGGAAATTATAGTAATATTGTATCAGTTTTATTTTGATTAATGTTTATATGCTATTTCTTCCAACTTTTTATTTCCAAGGTATCTTTTTTTTACATTTAAATTTTGTTACCTTATGCAGTACCTCACTGGATTATTCTGCTTCTATATTTTAATTATAATGCTCATTATAATAACAGTTATTATAATGAAAAATATAATCTACTGTAGTTTATGAGATGTACTTGTTTGGTCTAATTTCTATTTTCTTTTTACTTTTCCCTTATTCCTGTCATGTGTGAAAACAACCACAAACTCTATTAGTTCTTTTGAACTTTTCTGTTATATTTTGATTATGTTTCTATATTATTCATTTAGGTACTTCCAGAAATTATAGTTTGCATTTTTTGACTTATTATATTAGACCTTAAATGTATATATTTTAATAATTATTGACTAACTCAAGAATCTTGCAAAACCTTTTCCTTATGTACCTGGTATCTCTACTTATTTTAAATTCATATTTAATATCAACTGATTTTTGTTTTAAGCATTTAATATTATTTTATATTTACTCACATATTTGATATCTAAGTTGTTTTTTATTACTTCATGTGGTTTTGTTTTCATATAAGGCTATTTTTTTTAGTTCAAAATGTTATTTACTTACTATGACTACTACCATACTTTCTAATGTTTGTAGGACAGGGTTTCAGTTTTGCTTTTCATTTTTCACTTTTCTCTTTGCTTTTTATTTTTTTGGGGAAGGGCTAGCTGTAGGGTTGTAGGTTATTTAAGTTTATATTTTCTTTCAACACCTTAAATTTTATATTCCTCTGAGTGGTAGCCTTTGTTGTTTCTCTCACAACATAAGCCAACATAATCACTGTTGTTTGTTTGATGCTGATGCATCTTTTTCCTTAGTTACATTTTGGTTTTGGTTTAGTACTTAAGGCATGTTCATGGTATTGGTAAGTATTGTTTTCATTTTAGGTACTTATTAGGGTTCGTTGAAAGTTCTGTGTCTATGTATAAGACTAGCCTACTTTAGAACATTTCTACAACTTATTATAGATATTGTTTTTCTCCATTTTTTTATCTTCTCTCCCTGAGGATCCTAATTCTGTATTAAGTCATTTTTTAATCATCTAAATTTATTTTAGACTCTGCCTTTAAATGTTATTATCTCTAAATTATGTGATTTATTTACTGATATACAAATTAATTCTGGATATCTTGCATACCAACAGTTCATAAAATGTTCAAAAATGTAATATACCAAAACCACATCAGTATCCAGCCAAATATGGGAAATTTTGAGGAGCTAAGATGTTGTGATAGTGATAGATGATAGCCATGAAATAAAACACATACCTGTGACTTTGTTATGGCATAAAAATCACCAATTCAACAAAATAATGGAGAGATAGACAACTTGTCGAGCCAGAAAAATTCCAATTAATGAATGAGAAGGGATAATAGACAGAAAACCCCATGAGTCAAACAGCACAGTAAGAATTGTTACAGATAAAAATCATCAATGGATGCTGAAACTCATAGGTGAAAGCATGATGTGAAACAGGATATGAAAAAGGTCTCAAAGTGCTCTCCCATATGATACTTATTAATTACAAAGGAAAAAATAAAACCTTACACTAGAGAAACCTGGCAGACATGCCTTTAATCAAGTGATCAAAGTTAACATCACTGGTAATAAGGCATGTTGACATCATATACCTACTGATAGGATTCACTGCACACAGTCCATTATTCATGTGATATTATTGCCAAAAATGCATAATCTTAATCAAATCATGGGAAAACATCAGACAAATACCAATTAAGGAACATTTTACAAAATAATTGGCCAGTATTTTCAAAAGTGTCAACATCAAGAGAAAGAAAACATGAGAAATATTCTTGATTAGAGGAAATTAAAGAGACATGAGAAGTAAATGCAACACAAGACTCTTTGTTGGAATCTGGTCTAGAAAGAGAAAAATTAGGGAGACAATTTGTAAATGTCAAATCAGCTCTGAGATTAGTGAATATCATTACTACAATATTTTCCTTTATTCCAAACAGAGACTTTAAGTGAAGATGCCATGTTGTGGCAACAAGCATCCTTCATCAATAAGGTTGTGCTCTGAGACATTCATCATTGTGAGGACATCAGAATTTACTCATACTAGCTCAGGGATCTAAAAGTATAGTGATTTCTATGAGAATATCTCCAATAGTCTCTTGTATTTGAGTATTTGGTACCTAGGTGCTCATTCATTTGGGGAAGCTTAGGAGGTGTGGATTAATGAAGGAATTATGTCTCTAGGAAAGGCTTTGAGGTTTCAAGTCCATGATCCATTCCCATTCATTGTCTGTTTTCTTGCTTGTGGTTCAGTGAGGGAGGTTCCTATCACCATCCTGGTGCATGTTGCCATGATTCCCAACCCTGATGGAATCTCATCCCTTTGAAACCATAAAAACAAATTTTTACAGAAGAGACTTGATAATACAGCCATGCTTGATTATATTACTACCTGATGGGAAATGTCTCAACTTTCAGCCCCTCTTCCTTTGCTGGAGGTTGAGATAGGGGATGAGGTGGAAAGTTCTATGACTTGAGAACTAGCCACCACGAACTCAAGTCAAAGAAGCCCCACTCATTCTGCATTATCCTAGTTCATTTTCTGTTTACAAGATAGGCTACCTGACACTAGCTAACTTATACAAAATAGAGTTGGCTGCTTTTGTTTGTTTGTTTTGGGTATTTTGTTTGTTTATGTTTTTTGTTTGCTTTGTTTTTCTTTTCTGAGGGTGGGTAGTGGAAGAAAAGGTAGTTTCCTACACTGCTCTTAAAAGCCTAATGGCAGACCAACAGCAGAGACATGTGCATGGGAAGATGAATAGCATGCATATGACAGAACAGAGACAGCACCAATCTTGTTTAATAACAGTCTGCTCTCATGAAATCTACATTAGGCATTTCCAGAGACTCCCAGTGATTTTATCTCTTCAAAGTCTGATAACCTCTCATAGTTTCAGTTATACTAGTCACTTTGTTACTATAAAAAGGCACATCACTTAAGAGTGTCAAGATTTTTGTAGGAGGAGCTAAAGTGGGAGGAGTTAGGAGAGGAAGAGGAAGAGTGAGGAGGAGAGGAGGAAAAGGAAGAGGAGGAAAAGGAGAGGAGGAGCTAGAAGACAGGAGAGGAGAACAAGAGAGAGAAGAGATGGAGGCGGATGTTCATGTGCCTGTAGCAGTCAAAGGTAGTTGGTATATCTAGGTTGGGTATTTAATCACTTCTGATTGTATGGGTATCTTGTTACTGATCATTATCAAATATATAAGCCTTTTTATAAGCCTTTTTTTTTTTTCCCAAAAGGGGTTATTCTCATGGTGGATGGTGGATGGATCTGAATGTACAACCCCCCCCCCTCCAAAACTCAGGGCAGGCCTGAGTTAAATAGGGAGGGAGAAGTAGGAAGGGTCTGGGGAGAAATGCTTAATTGGCTCCGCCCTCTGACCTTCATTAGTATGTAAATCTCTAGGGCCTGAGGCCTGTAGTCACACCCCTACATTGTGCACTTTGGGAGGGGCTGTAATGGCCTATGTGACTGAACAATGTAGGTCCATGGAAATTAGACTGCTTTTCAGGACCTTGGGTTCTGGGGACATGGCCGAACTCCTGCTGTTTCTCCCTTGGAGTCTCGGGGTTCTAGGATTAATCTTTAAGCATTAGAGTCTCATTCTCTTACTGGGCCCACATGGATGGCGGAATGGTCTGGGCAATGTCCAACCTTACGGAGAAGAGTGGAAGATTGGCAGAGCCATCTCCCACACTGGCATCTCATGGGTGGCAGGGCTGGTGTTTCTGGCTGGTCTTTTCTAGCTGCTACACGCACTTGGCCTCTGGCCACAGAACAAGGTGGCTGATGTAGGCAGAGGTGCTGCAGCATAGATAGTCAGTATGGCTGGTGGCGGCTTTAAATAATTAACACAACAAGTTTTAGGCATTATCTGTCTGAATCCCAGGAAGAGGAACTAAATATATATTTCTTAACTACAAATATTTTAAGTATTATTTTGTTATGTATACCCATTGTAGGGTATTACCCTAATTACCCAAACCAGCTGATCATCTGTCACCTCATGTAACTACTTTTGTGTGTGTTTGTTTTTAAGGAAATTTAAGATATGCTATCTGGTTCTGGATCTGAGTTGGATGTTGTTTGCATTTAGAAAGTGCAAGTTTTGCTTTGTCCAGTTGTGGTTTCTTCCTGTTTGGACTTTGTGAACTGTTCTTGTTTGGTTTTATTTTGCTTTTGCCCAACTTTTATATTGTTAACAAACATTGGGTCCAGTGGTCAACACCAAGCTCAAATTTCATTGCTTTCTATGGTATATTTTCAGCATTGAATTTACTAGGATTTTTCTTTGCTGCATTTTATTGAATGTAACTATATTTTTAGTATTCTTTGTTATCCTTCTCTGTCTTTACAAGTGGATAACTTGCTTTACACTCCCCTTGTGACCCCTCCTAATTTTTCATTTCAGCTTTAAAAAGTCTAAACTTGATACATTTATCTTTTCGTTTTAGGCAAGAGTCAAAATGAAATGATTCTTTCAAATAAAGATCATGTGAGATCAATAAATAAAGAGTTTATTTATCCAAAAGCTATTTGCAAAGATGAGAAATCATACAGTGGTGTGAAAGACCCTGAAATGCCAACCCCTACAAATGTCACCCACTCTAGCCTCAAAGAAAAGGGACAGACCTAAGAAACCATTTATCTATCTATCTATCTATCTATCTATCTATCTATCTATCTATCTATTATTTGTTTATTTATTTATTATCTTTGCCTGATTTAGCAGTAACCATATGCTGACAGGAATAGACAGTCTTGGGTGAAAACTAGGAATATAGAAAGGAGTGTTGGGAGCCAAACTCAGGAAGCTACCTGCTGTTCTCAAGAGAGCCTCAGGGAATTGCCCACTGTTCTGGAAGGATTAGTCAGTAAGGATGTTCTCTCTGGAACGTCTGGCATTTCCTGGGAGTTGGTTAAGACAGTAGGATGGTCTAGGGTAATAAGGAGATAGTTTTGGGCAATAAACTGCCCCTTTTGGGAGAACCGGACCTACAACTAAGAAAGGATTTCCTGTTCATAAAGAACCGTTGCCCCAGGACATCCTGGGGCAAACCTCAGAGTGCTCCACCGGATCAAGAGTGAATGGAATCCCCACCCCTTCCTTGCCCCCCTTTCTCCCTCACCGAAAACTATATATTGTAAGCTACCCCCCCCCATTAAAGTGAGACTGTGATAAAACTTCCAGCTGCATGGTCTTCATTTTCTTCACTTGACAACCCACGAATAATCAAGGCCCTTGGGGTTGGCAAAGGAGAATAAATTCACTTGACCTTTCTTTCTTTCCTTCATTTCATCCATCAGAGATTTTTTGCCTTAGTTAGGTTTTGTTTTGCTATGGAAAAGCTCCATAACCAACAACAACTTGAGGAAGAAAGGGTTTCTTTGGCTTAGATATCCTGAATCACAGTTTATTGAGGAAGCCCAAAACAGGAATTCAAATAGGGTCAGAACCTGGAGGCAGGAGCTGATGCCAAGGCAACTTTGGGTGGGGGGAGTGCTTACTGGCATGCTCCCTCTGACTTACTCACCCTCCATTTTTCATATCTTAGGACCACCTATTCAGGAGTGGCACCAACCATAATGAGTTGGGCACATCAATTACTTACCATGAAAATACCCCACATGTCACTAAAGAATCAATTTGATGGGGGCATTTTCTCAATTGATATTCTTTCTTCCCAAATGTCTCTAGCTTATATCAAGGCTACATAAAACTAACCAGCCTAAATTCCAAATGGTAGCAGAGAATCATGATGACATAATCCACTCAAGTCAGCCTTCTAGGATGAGGGTGACAGGGGAAGAAGAGAATTTACCATGTGAAACCAACAAAAGATCCCTAGCCCTGCTTCTTAACATGACCTAACTGGGTCTATTCAGTTCCTCCACTCTGCCACTCATTGATCGGTCCTTATTTTAGTTCCCATTTGCTACTAAATTCCAAATTTTGTCCTCAGAACTACTTTTTAAACCCACTGCCTATTTGGGTTTGTCCTGTTTCTTGGATCACACCCATTTCTATGACTGAACTTCATTCTGATCTCCCACTCCAAACCCCAAGTGCGAAGGCTATTTCTCCAAGACTACATGAAAATACCTTGATTTCACTCTCTCTCTTAAGCTATAGCTTCAGCTTGGCATTCTGGATTGACAGGTCATTATTCTTCCCTTTTCCAACCAGCAAAAGATTCCCTTGTTATATGGCTGTTATATATGTTATATATACTGTTGAGAAATCTGGTGGGTTTTTTTTGTTTTTATTTTTTGTAATTTATAACCCTTAAATTATCTTTTTTTCCCTCTTATTTAGACTCTTGTTCTTTATGTCTAGAAATTTTAAATATGGGAATGAGTGTGAATTAATTTCTATTATATAATTTGTCATGCTTCTGAAATATAAGAATTCTTGCTTTTCATTTATTCTTTGAAACTCTGTCTCTGTCATTGTATTGTTCACAGGCTCTTTCTTTAGAGCCTTGCCAGCCTTCCCTGTCTTACTCTGTGTCTTAGAATGGCTTATTCTATTCTTGCAATGAGTTTTTCTCACTCTCCCAATTTATAGCTTAGATGTTTTTAACAGTTTAATTGTACTGTTTTAAAAGTAACATGCATTAACTAAAATTCTTGGCATCTGAACCTGATTTGTTTCTGTTATACTCAAAATGATTAGGTCCTCATGTGTCTCATACTTTAAAAGTAGAATGTTTCTTACCCCTTATTTGAGACAGAAAACCTCCTCAGAGAACTTTTGCATGTCTTGTTTTTCAGAGTGCGTGGACCACACCTGTAGGAAGAAGTAAGAGCATTGGCACTTGGAGTCTCTTTATGTGAATCTCTCTCCTTTTATGCACACTAAAATGCATTTGTTTATATTAATGGCATTTATTTATTTAATATATTTAACTGGAGTAAAATTATATGACTACCTTTTCCCTTCTGTCCCTCCAGCCTCTTCCAGATACTCTACTTCTAACCCTTTTCTTGTCCTCACTCCACCAACTCTCAAGTTCATAGCTTCTTTTATTACTTTTATTATTATTAATATTACACACAGATGTGTGTGTGTGTGTACAGATTTATAAATACAACCTGATGAGTCAGTCTACATTGTTTTTTTTTTTTTTTTTTGTTTTTTTTGTATATATGTTTTCAGAGCTGAACACTCCACTGGACAACCAATAAAAGGCTCCTTTCTGAAGGAGGCTGATTTTCCTTCTCCCAGCAGTCATTAGTAGTCTGTAGGTTCTTGTCTAGGAATTCAGGCCATGGTATTCTTCGTCTTCCACATTTGCATGTCCATGGGACTTGCCATTGCTCCAGTCTTACAGCCATTTCTAGGCAAAACTGTTTCACTGTAGATGTAGACTTTCTTATATTTGAGCCTTCTGCTGTGTTGTTCCTCTGAGCCATAGAAGCAGAAGATCTGATGTAGATGCATCCATTGGAGCTTGGCTTCCCACATCTTTTGATCTCAGCATTTGTGATCCTCAGTGATGGTCTCCATTTGCTGTAAAGGAGACTTCTTTGGTGAGGGGGGTATCTACACTTATCTGTGGATAAAAGGTTAAGATTTAGAAAGGAAAATGGATGGTGACTTCAACTGTGGAGGAGAAAGGGAGGCCAATACAGAAGTACAAGGAGAAACAAGGGACAAATAGTATCAATATTGTTTGATAAAGCTTTAAAGATCATCTTATTTTATATTTACCTACAATTAGTGCAATCTATATAAGCATATATGTACACATACAACTTGAAAGAATTTATGACTCTTAGACAGACATTGCTTCCACAAGAACCCTAAGCTAACAGAAACCCCATGTCAGGCATAAAATATCTCCTGACTAATGGTTGGTCAGTCAAGGTATTCAAATGACTCCCTAAACAATATAGGTGATTGCTTTTGCCCTTGGTTACCTTTCAGAGGATGAGGGTAAGACCCTGTGGCTGAAGACAAGACACACTTAGAACACAGAGTTCAGATGATTTGAGTTGAACTCTCTGAAAGACTCTATTTGAAGGCTAGATTCCATGATACCAGAAAATTCTATGCAAGCTGCCAAGAGAGAGAAGCAATTACATAGTCTTACCCAGCGCAACACTTATGAACTACAACAAGTACTGGCACAGCAAGATGTCTGTTAAAGTGCAATGCGCGGCACTCACGTGTTGGTGGTAACCAACAGCTGCCTAATTGAACTTAAAGTCCATTCCATAGGATGGAAATCATGTCTGTTAATGGCAACCAAGCCAGTTTCCCTGTGCTAGTGGGCCATCAACCTTAAAAACAATCTACTACCACCACCTTGCTAGACTGGCATAATTCCTTTCTTTGTTCTATGTTTAAGTGTGCAAAATAAAAAAGATCAAATGGCTTAGAATTATATCATCAAAATGAATTTTCAGTATGATGCCTATAGTTAATAATTACTACATTTTTTAAGAATGTAGGAGAATGATAATGAGTATTGTCATAAAATGATAACTTTGTAATGTTTTTGCTAATTAGATTTAACCTTTCCACAATATATTTCAAAACTTCATGCTATATACAAGTATGCACAATTTTATGTGCTTATTTTAAAGGTTAAATTGGTAGAAAAAGAAATTAACTGTGTAGTTTTTTGTTTATATTTACTTGCCCATCTCCATAGAAACCATATCTATCAATGTGTCATGTTCTTGGGCTAAAACATTGTGGAATAGAAACAATGTTTTATGAATTCTGTTATTAGTTCAGCAAGTACTCAATAAATGCATTGTGTGGAGTATAAATACTACTGAGGAACCTTGCCCTGGAAAGACCAGCAAGTAAGGTCATTGATCACAGACTTTGAAAACCTGTACTGAGATTGGAGTGTGACAGAAAATCGAGGCAGCACAGACAGTTACCAAAAGGGAATATTAAGAGCTGGCTCATGAGTTTATGGCTGAGTGTCTTGCTGCTCTTGATTCCTACTGCCTACACAGTAAGGTGTCATCTGTGACTCCAGCCCACGGATCTTATCTATTCTATTCTTCTTAACGTTTTAGTACCAGGTACATAGACACATATACGCACACATACACACAATGGGCAAAATACTTATAAACATAAAATAATAAGATAAATAAATCTTTTAAAAAAAAACTTTCAATGAGCTGTTAATGGAAAGACTCATGTTTTAGTACCAGCTGACTATATTCACTAAGACTGTCACTTTACAAGTACTTGTGTGTTTCTACTATTGCTAAATGAGGTCAGCTTGATCAATGAGGGAAAATCATTTGGCCAACCTAATGAAGTCAAAGCACCCGTGTTGGTGTAGTCCTTTCGCTTCCAAAGCACACATTCTACAAATGTTTGCTCTAATCGTGTCCTCACAAGACACCACAAAGTGGGAGCTTTTAAAAGAGGAAGCAATGACAGAGAGACTAACTGACCTAAGTTTATGAGCTATTAAGTGTCTGAGCTGGATGGGAACCTAGGCTTGTGAGTTAAATCATGTTCTTTCCACTCCACCACTCCACCTCCCAAGTAGTAAGTGCCTCTCCATGGAAATGTGGGATACTTAGCTGTCCAGATAGGTTCACACTGTGACTTAAAAAGTCATGCGATGTCGATGAGACACATTAATTCATTGCAGTCATGTCTGCTCTCTTCGAATGTTTTTTCTATGTTGTTATTGGCCTCCCCTCAATGTGAAGGCCCGTAGAGAGTGCCATACAGGACTTTCAACGTCGCAGCTGAACATGAGGCTCTGCATTTGGTGGTGTAAACATTTACAGTGTGTGCTTGGTCGCCAGAGTTACCATTCCATTTTCTTGGCTCTACAAATTTAGATTTCACTGAATGAGAGAAGAAAGTAGACTAGCATCGGATAGCACAGGGGCTTCCACCCTTTGACTTTCTAAGGCCTTATTTTCATTGGCAGCACTAACAATAGCATCCCAATGCCTAACACCACCCTCCCAGAATCTGCACCTGTAATTTTCAACTCTCTTCTTATAAGATGTTCAGCTTTGACTAAACAATTCTTTAATTGCAGTTTGAAAGCTAAAGAATGGCCTTCTAGTTTTCCCAGCAGAAAATAAGAAAAATTAATGACATATTGGTAGAAGATCCAATTATTTTTAGCAGCTAGAACCTTCTCCAAGTGCAAGAAGTTTCTGGAGAAGAAACAGACTTCAAGTATGTATTTTCCAGAAGCTCTCACCTCATTGGTCCTGGGGGAGAAAGCACGCTATTAAATTACCTCCTCTGAAGTTTGGTGTTGAATTCTCACAGTTATGTTATATGAAAATGTTATCATGTCCAAAACTTGGGGTTATTAAAGAGCAGTTAAAAACAATGCAAATGCTAGCCAGGTATGAAGACAGAGATTTGTTCAAAAATATTCCTGTCCTGGTCTATTTCAATGTTATAACTTGAATTATTTCTAAACACCTCAAAGCAGAGAATTTCAATGAGAAACCTGGTTCAGTTTTTTTCCCATTTTACATCCTTGAGAGAGAGTTTTGCAGAATTTACTTTAGACCTGTTTTTCAATAGGTTATGTGAGGTTTCAAAATGGCTGCAAAGGCAGAAAGCAAATTTAAAGTCTATGACATACATATACAATTAATATGTATCCCTTCTGTTGAAGTTGCTTTTAAAACTATAACTATAATATTTTAAGAGTAATGACTTTATAGAAGCTTCCACACAGAGATTATAAACTAATTTTATACAATTCTAGAAGTTTTCTTATAACCTTATAGGACTAGAAAATATGACATCTGAAATAGATCCTGGGAAAAGTATTAGAGGAAACCACTACGGATGTGAGCAAATGCCTCTCAGATTCTGCTTAGCTCCATTCTTTTTTAAGGGCAATTCACTCTTGATTTTGGTGCTTCCTTGGAATCACAGTTAAAATAGTCTGTTAGACTGACTGATATAATTCAGTCCATTCTGTTATCCACATTTGATGTTCCATTGATAAAGTAACTGTTCCATTGGTAAAGTGATTGACTATCTAACACTAAGCTCTTCTAGACTCAGAAGGATGTGTGAGACACTCCCAGAGGAAAATGAGCACCAGCACATGGGAGGCATAGTCTGTGTGCTGTTTCCTTTTCCACTTCTGCTGCCTTTAGAAGACTTGTGCAATGTCAGAGGGGTGATGCTGAAATTATGATAAGACATTACACCTCCCAAGCCCTTTCGAATCGCTCAGTTGTTACTCATAGTACTCATTAGGAGTCTCAAGAACTCTTAGGAAGTTGAGAAAGGGGCTGGGGTTTGAAAGTCACCCCGAGCAAGACTCAAGGCAGCAGTTTTCAATAGGAAACAAAGAAGATTGTGTCTAATTAGAGCATCAGGGTGATTTTAAGAGGCCTGTGTAATTACCTGGGAAGGAAGTGAGCCAGGTGGATGGTAACACCTCCAGTCAGAAGAAAGAGACTATTTATATTCATGCATTCGCTCAACTATAATTTCTGAATGCCCGTGAAAGAAAATAAATTTCTACCTTTCAAAATGTTGTGTTAAGTGTATTTTTTAAAGGTACCATGAGCCATGAGTTTTACTGGAACTTTACAGCATTAGACAACACATGACCTGTTGGTTTGATATTAAATTTAGTTCCATTTTGAGTTAAAGCTAAAACCTTTGAAATTTTTGCTTTGAAGCTTTCTTGTCCCAAAGTTATATGAATCTATTTGACTTCAAATTCATCAGTAATCATAAATTAATCAGCCTGTGCATTCAAAATTATCTTCAATTATTTAATTCTCAACAAACTTTAAAAACCCATCAGGTTATGGAAAAACATTTAATTTCAGGTAAAGACCAATTCAATTTGTAAATTGTAAATACAATAGCATCCATTGATTCATAATGTAAGTAGACTATTATAACGAAAATGGAAGAGCATGTGGGATATGTGAATACTTTCACCTCTGAGTGGCAAATTCAGACAAAATAACATAAACACAATCTTTACCTAGCAGACTCATGTAGAGCATTTCATACACGGGTGTGTGAAGAACAGGGGCAGCTTGTTTCTTGTGGTAAGATGACAGACAGCCAGTAATTATTAGCACATGAGGATACTTCCCAGTGTAGCTGCTGTGCTGTATGATCACAGTGGGAATTATAGAGTTCTCTGCTCCTGTTTCTGAGATCCCTAACATGCTGCAAGCAAGTAGAATATGAGATTTATTAGTGTCTTCATAGTGATATCAATCTGACAAACAGGGAAATGTGCAGCCCCTAGATGGGGTTTACTACCATTGTTTACTAACTTCAGTCAAGTCTCCCCTAATCACTGTAGTTGCTCAAGAAAAAAGCAAGGGCAGATTTGTAGTCCACCACTCATCCCACACACCAGGAGTGAGTATCTGAGCCTCAGGAGGGCCATTGGTAATAGAAGTTGAGAAGAATCAGAAGGAAGGCTGGATTTCAGTGATAACAGATTACAAAGCCAAGCAGGTTAGATGGTCCAGCAGATGAAGAAACTTGTTGCCAAGTCTGAGGGATGACTTGAATTCAGTCACCAGCATCCACATAGTGGAATGAAATCAGTGACTCCAGGTGGATGACATCTGTCCTCCATAATGATGCATGTGCGCGTGCGCGCGCACCACACACACACACACACACACACACACACACACACCAAATCACTTTTTAAAAAAGAAAATTATAAAGCAAGCAAGCAGGCAAGAAATCAGAAAGTTCGGCATGTTTTATCTGGCTCATGCTTTGTCTTTCCATGTCAGTGGTTTTTATTTTATTTTGGGGGAGGGGCATGAGTTTTTATTTTACAAAATTTTTAAGGAAATCGATTATTTGGAAAATTATTTTAATATATGTTTATTACTTAAAATTGTTTTAAAATTTAAATATATTTTGATCATATTCTTCCCCTTCTCCTAGTTTGCTTACAATATCTCCATCCTATCCAACAGTAAGATTTTTCAAAAAAAAAAAATAGCAAAATCCCAAATGTCTGTGGTTTTTAAATTGACTGTGTGTCATTTCTGGGGTAGAAGTGTTGTTTCAGAACTCTGTCCATGATTTGCAAGAGAATTTACTCAAATAGACAGTATTTACATAGGCACTTTCAAATACCACTTTCACTCCAAAGTTAAATTATGTGACCAGTAGAAAAAGCTCTCTGCTCCTGTGGGCCACCTGCTTTTGTGCTGATCTGGGGCCACTTGAAATGTCCTCCTAGTGGGTCTCTGCAAATGGCCTCTCAAACTTCATAGAAAAGAGCAGGTAGTAGGTGAGGTGGGAAAGAACCTCAAGAATTTGTCCAAACATTTGGCCAGTTATCATCTCAAAGTTTTCTGGAACCAACTCTGTCATTTGTAGCTAAAAAACGATGTCAACAGCTATTGCCTGGGGAAGGGCTTGAAAATCAAGAATAACAAAGTGTTCATTCCATTGTCCTGAATACTGAGTGTCTTTAAGTGGAAACTTCAGCTGAGAATTTCAGGATACAATTATCCTTTTCTCTTAACTATTATTAAAGCTCATATTGATCTGGCATTGAGTATGTAATAGGATTTCACTAAAATCAACGGAACTGGGAAAGACTAGAAGTATTTACTGGAAATCTAATTCTGCTAAAAGCTAATCTTCTATCCAGTTTCTCACTTCCTTGGCTTAATATTTAGTTCCAAAGGTATGGAAACTACATGATCCTAAGTTAATGTTTACATCCTCCTTTGGATATGTCACAATCATGTCTTCATATTATCTCTTGTAACTTTGTAATTTGGGAACTGAAATGCTAACCACAGTTGGACAGAGCACTCAGGTACTGGGGAATTAGAAGTTATAAAGTGAAAACAATGCACAAGTAAAGCTACACAGAACAAGTTCCAAGGCCTACAAGAGTCTGGGAAAGAAAACTGATCAAGAGAAAGATTGAGAAATCTAACAACTGCTGCCCCCCCATCTCAGCAGAGAAGAAAAAACAGGCACCTAAAGCAAAAAACACTTCTGGCTAAGTTGTGGTTGAAGAACTGTGTACAAAATTATACTGGGATGGCCTTTAAGTAGGAAGACATTGATATTAACTATACCTTTAAGATGGTGTCAGAATTAGATTTAAAATTTCAGGGCCTTAGAAAATTGAGAACATTTTCTTAGGTGAATATTTTAAATGAAGAAAACGTCTTTCAGAGCTGGACCAAGCACTCTAGGATGAGATTGTTTTACAGGGTCACAAGGACATAATACCATTATTTTCATGACAGATGTGAAGACATGGCTTCTCAGCATAATGGTATATGGACAGTACGTTTGTCCAAATGCATACCACATGCTTTCCTAAAGTTGAAGAGGAAGTCAGCAGGTAGATGAGCCAGGGCAAGCTTGCTTAGGACTGAAAATAACTCAACAGCCCTGGCTGAGCAAGAGAAGACTTGAAAATATTCCTTTTTTTTTTTTTTTTTATCAGCTCATTTGTCATTCTTGTATTCTCTGCTCAAGATCATGTAAATAATTTCTAACCAGGGTTGGTTAATAGTCAGTGTGTGCTACTATAAGAAAAACCACAAGAGTGGGTGGTTTTAATAACCCATCATTTCCCTTTGAAAGCCTTTCCTTGACAAGTTCTTGCTGTCTCTTCATGCGGTGCAGTGAGACAGAGAAGAAAAGATCCATGAGATTTCTTCCTAAAAAGAGCTAACGCCATCATGAAACTCCACATGAAACCACAGAGGACCCATGTGGAAATATAGGCAAAGTCTTACTTCAGTAAACTTTGGGGTACTTAGCAGGGTGTGATCAAGTCCATAGATACTTGTTCTATATCTATTTGGGTAGACAGCTTCAGGAACGCCACCTTAATTCCTGAACTACAGAACAAAGATTCTGGCTAATTCCATAGCCAGAAACAAGAACTGAGAAAAATCTTTAACAATATCATGTGCTCAGGGTTGAAGGCTCCCATTCCAGTGTTCACAGAACCCTGGACAATGGAATAAATTATAGATAGAGTAGGAAAGAGACACAGTTCTCTAACACATGGAAGAGAGTTGAGGTAAGTCTGATGATAGCATAAACTGGTAGCCTGTCTCAGAGTGTCTACAAAACAGGGAATGATGGGGACTAGGCAGCTAGGAACCATGCCTGCATACACTGAATAAGGGTGTGTCTCCTCCCTCCAGCAATTATTACTAGTAGAAATGTTTCTCCATGGTTACAGTATTCCTTGTTTCTTTGAAGTGAAAAATTTAAATTTCACCATATAAAAATCTTTCAGTTTTTACAACTTGACTAAATTGACTACCACAAGCACAAGCAAATTCTTAAAACTTCAACGCACATTTAGCCAAAAATTTTCTACCTGAGCTAAAGGACTGCATAATGTTTGATCTGAGTAGGGGAAACCTGAGGAACTTTTGTTGCTTTTTAAAATAGTGTTGTCAAGTGGAAGAGGGATCCATTGTTATTTCTACGTTGGCTGTGAGTCATTTTGAGCAGATCCCCCTGATGGAGTACCCATACATACCTGTCACCAGAAATCATTCCACAACTAGCTTCTTGTCCAGCTTTTTGATAGCAGATACAAGATAAGTAAATAATAAGTCCATGAGCCCAGACAGATGTAAAAACGGTGGAAGGGAAAGCATTGCCATGTCCATATTTCTACTCAGTGGGAGATTAATTTGCAGATTAGATGTTAGGCAGGAAATGACTCCTCTCATTAAATGGTGTTTAAGTGGTCTTCCATTCAACTAAAAACTCGAGTCCCACAGGAAAAAAGGCACCTCATAGAAAAGAGGCAAAAATGGAATGCTGTGCTTATTTTCATTAGCAAATTAGACAGGTATGCAGCTATTTTTCAAAGGAAGTTAAAGGTAGGGAAAATTATTGGCTTGTTTATTACTTCATCAATCCTCTATTGAGCTGCTGTGTACCAGATACTTTGGGCACACTAGGATATGATAGTGGATAAAACAGATAAAGCTTTGACTTCACTGAGTCTAATTTGTTGTAGAATAAAGAAGAGAACAAGATGCAAATAGGAAAATTAGTATATGGTGTTAAGTCAAATGATATTTCTAGCAATGAATCAAGCAATGTAAAGAAAGAGCTAAGCTCACTCAGGATGTACGCTAGTTCAGAGGTGATATCTTAACAGATACCTAAATGAAATAAGAGTTAATGTGCAAGTGTACAAAGGTATGTTTTTAAAAGTGAGCAAAGAAGTGGTTATAAAATATTAAGCATGGACAGGAAGTATGATAAAGACAGTATTCCAAGGGTGTGCATAAACAAAATACAAACAAAAGTTACTGATATGGTCCCTCAGAAGAAAAAAATTCAGGTTAGTTAATATTAATTACATTGCATATTACAAAATACATGAAATAAACATTGCCAAAGTAGGAATTATTTAACTGTAGCTCATGGCTTCAAAGATTTTAGTTCAAGGGATTCTAGCCCCATGGTAGCCAGAGTATGAGCCAGAGGCAATGACTGTGAAGCATAGTAAGAGCAAAGGACAGACTCAATACATAGCCTTCAGTGACATGTCTCTAGATCTGCATCGTTGTCACCTGCTTGAGCAGGAGCATTCAGCACCTGTATTTGTGAGAAACACTTCAAACTATAGCAATGAAGCTCTTGGAGAAACAAGCTCTGAGGGGCAAGATCAAAATGTCAGAATTCAAACTAACCATCCACCTCTACCACTCACAAGTTGTGAAGTATCACTTCACTGGCAGAATTATAAATTAATATATGTAAATGTATCTAGCAAAAACCTTCAATGTAGACTGTCCTGACAGATGAGTTCATCTTTATCTTCGCAAAATTTGCAGTAGAGACTCACTATGTAAACTTATATTCCGGGGTCCCAAACTACAACCATCACTGTCCAAGTTCATCAATTGTGGAACTGTGGAGTTGTATAAGTGTTTTGGCAAGCTCTTAGGCTTTAGTGTATAAAGAGCTTTGAAAAATAGCCATGCCATTAGATACAATAATTCCATTTCTAGGAATTCATCCTAAGGAAACAAATAAATGCAGACAAAGATTTATGAGCAGGGTTATTCACCATAGTCCTTATTTACAGTGAAAAGTTAGAAACATTCTAAATGTCCAGCCCACCAAAGTACCACTTATCTGCGTGATGGATATTTTGCAGTCATTTTGAAAGATGATAGTAGAGATAATGAGCTAAAAATAGCTACATATATAATATCTATATGCCTATATTTCTTGCTATCTGTCTATCTATCTATCTATCTATCTATCTATCTATCTATCTATCATCTATCTACCTCTCTATTTTTTTAAATATGGAGGGAAAACCCAAAGAAATAATAAACACTAAGTAGCAGAACATATTTCAAAGAGGAAAATTGCCTTTTCTTCTAAGTACTTGAAGTTTCTAAAAGCTGTTGTCTGGTATATTTCAATTTTCTGTCTTTACCTAAGGTTGTGCTTGCCTATGTCAGATATCATCTCTCTGACCCACCCCCCGTCTCTCCAAGAACATCAATAATCTTCAAAAAGGAGGGTTATTCCCAGTATGGTCATTTTAAGAATGTGTATGTGACCTTTTTAGATTCCTTCTACCTGCCCCTCTGTGCACAGTTGTTTTAGGGATTAAGACCAAAAATCAGGAACTTCTCCATGGATGGACACAGAGCCGTACAACTAAGAAATATTTTAAGATGCTGTTTTCCCCCCACTTATGATTTAATCTGTTTTTGATGTTCTCTGAAAAAGTATTCCAAGGCAAAAACAATCCTACAAATGCCAAAAAGTATATCCCTCCCTCGAATAGACTCTTATGTTAAAGATGTTTAAAGTTTCAAAGTTGTGTGACTATCTGACTACATTTGTTTTGAATATGTTTTATTCTTATATTTATTCAAATTCGTTATGTTTCCCAAATTCCCTGTTTAAATTCAATCCCAAAGTAACCAATAGAATTGGATAGGTGGGGGCCCCATTAAGTCATAAGGCCAGGGTTCTCATAACACTTAAAACAATGTAGAGTCTTTCCTTTCCCCCTATGCAGGGCATGCAGAAAGTATCCTGATAAGGAACAGGTTATTAGACAAGTTGAATCTGCCGTGCTTGGCCTTGAATTTCACTGTATAGAATTGTGAACAAATAACTTTCTACTTTTTTATAAATTATCCGTCTGTGTTCTTTACTAGAGCAACCATATGAATGAAGACAGTCCAAATATATGTAATGGTGTGAGGGAAAAATAGTCTACTTGTTGTTGTTCACATTTTTTTCACTAACACCTTCAAAAGAGACTTTTCCCTGACGTTTTTTGGGAATCACAAGGCTGGTAAAATTGAAAATGACAAATGCACACAGGATGATGCTAGAAAATACAGTGATTTAGAGGAAATGTTTTACAGGAAATTTTAAAACAAAACCTTTCAAGTTGTGGTAAAATGCAATCATGAGCATGAACTGAACACTTGTGGTTCTGTGTGAACCTAAAATTTAAAGGATCAAGTCCACCTGCTTGTTTTCTTCCGATGGTCAGACAGATTGATAAAACTATGCTAAGTCTCCATTACCCAAAGGAAAATTAAAAGTGGTATCCAAGGGGGGTTTTAAAAGGCCCGCCACTGTACTCCAGATATCACTTCACTGCAGGGTTTTTGACTTAGCCCGCCCCGGGGGCCCAAATTTTCCCCCTTTTAAAGGTACATGGTCTGAGGGATTATAGTTGAGCCTTTTTGGTAATACTTTGTGCTCCAAGGTTTTGAAAGGTCTCCCAAAATGATTGTGCTCATGTCACATTCCTTTTAATGGCCCGAGTTCTGAAGAAGCCATCTACACACTAGGGTGCCCTTTTAGATATTTTTTGTCTAAATTCTAACATACTTGTATTTAGGGCCCTATTAAATGATGCTAGCAAGACCCTGACGCCTTTTTTCTGATCTATTTCCCCTTTCTTCTCCTTTTCTATTTCCTCAAAGGCAGGAATCACCAACATGGGGGAGTTTCCCTCTTGTTTTCGCTGAAACTTGCTGTTGTAATTTTTGAGAAAAAATTTCCAAAAGTTGAGACCTATACAAATTTTTTTAAAATTTTTGGAGATTTCTCCTTATGCCCGGTTGATGCAGACAAGGGGAGTATTAGTGATTTTGGTTTCTGGGGGATTTTAGTTTTTGGGATTAAGTATCAATATCTTCAAAGAGCTTTTCCGAAACCAGTGGGCAATTCATCCGATTCTTGAATATTTGACTTCCCCTTGGATAAGTTGGTAGGTTTTCTGGCTGCTGCTTTTAATCCTCCCCCCTAATGCTTGAAGGAAAAAAAAAACCCCCAATTCCCTACCCTTTACTTTAAAAGGATTCCAACAGGCTGGAATTTGGTGGAAACTTTTCTGAAAAAGGAAGGTTTTTTAAACTTCCCAAAATAAATGTCACTAATGGAGAAGAGGCATAAACTAGAACCAAGAGGATTTGACTTCTTTACCCCCAGATGACTTGGGGAATTTCTTCTCCCTTCCCCGGGGGCCCCAAAAAAAACCAAGGGGGCCCCTTCC
>JAJTUV010004331.1:0-28844 GCA_021653895.1 Mastomys natalensis
TAGGCCCTCACTATGGCTGTCTCTATGGTCCCTCTCTCCAGGCCCTATCTAGACCGTCTCTATGATCGTGTCTATGGTACTTCTAGGCCACCACTAGGCTATCACAATGTCCATCTCTTGGTCCTCTCTAGGCCATATCTAGGCCGTCACTATGTATATCTCTATGGTCCTCTCTGGACTTCTCTAGCCCATCTCTATGCACTTTCTAGGCCATTACTATGGCCATCCCTATGATCCTCTCTTCACTCTCGAGATCCTCAAGGGCTTTCTCTATTTTCCTCTCTATGACCTTTCCAGACCCTCCCTAGGCTCTCTGTATGTTCGTCATTATAGTTCTCTGTAGTCCCTCTCTAGACAATCACTATGGCCAAATCTATGGTCATCTCTAGGCCCTTTCTAGGCCCTTACTATGACCATCTCTATGGTCCCATCTCGGCCCTTCTAGCCCTTACTATGGCCTCACTATGTACCCAAGTAGGCACACTCTAGGTCCTCACTGTGGACGTCTCTATGGTCCTCTCTAGGACCTCCCTAGCACTTCAATATGGCTGTCTCTATGGTGCTCTCTAGGCACCTTCAAGGCCCTCACTATGGCTGTTTCTATGGTCGTATGTAGACACATTGTAGGTGCTCACTGTGGACGTCTCTATGGCCCCATCTAGGCCCACTCTATTCTCTCACTATGGCCATCTCTATGCCCTCTCTATGACAGTCTCTATGGTCCTCTTAGGCACTCTCTAGGACCTCACTATGGCTGCCACTATGGTCCTCTCTAGTCTCTCTAGGCCCTCACTGTGGCAGTTTCTATGGTACTATCTAGGCCCAGTCTAGCCGTTCACTATAGCCGTCTGTATGGTCCTCTCTAGGCCCCCTCTAGACCCTAACTGTGGCCATCTCTATGGTCCTGTCTAGGCCTTCTCTTGGTCTGCACTACGGCCATCTCTATGGTTCCAACTAGGCCTTTCTAGGACCTCACAATGGCCGTCTCAATCATCTCTTCTAGGCCTTCTCTAGGATCTCATGTCAGGCTCTATGGTCCTCACTAGGCACCGTCTAGGCCCTCACTGTGGCCATCTCTATGGTTCACTCTCATCCCCTTTTTCTTTCACAATGGCAGTATCTATGGGCCTCCCTATTCACTCTTTAGGCCCTCACTATGGCCGTCTCTATGTTCCTCTCTAGGTCTTCTGTAGGCCCTCACAATTCTGTCTCTATGGTCCAATCTCAGCCCCCTCAAGGCCCTCACTATTACTGTCTCCATGGTCCCTCAAGGCCGTCTCTAGGCCATCACGATATCTGTCTCTATGATCCACCCTAGGTCCTCACTAGGCCCACACTATATCAACTTTATGGTCCTCTCAAGGCCCCCTCTATGCCAACTCGATGTTGTCTCTATGGTCCTCTCTAGGTCCTCTCTAAGCCTCACTATGGCCGTCTCTCTGGTGCATTCTAGGTCCTATCTAGGCCCTCACTATGGCCATCTCTAAGGTCCTCTCTAGGAACCCTCTAGGCCCTCAATATGGATGTATCTAAAGTCCCATCTAAGCCCCCTCTAGGCCTCTCTATGGCTGTCTCTATGGTGCTCTCTAGGCCGCCTCAATGTCCTCATAATGGCCGTCTATATGGTCCCATCTAGGCAGTTTCTAGACCCTCACTATTGTCATCTCTATTGTCCTCTCTAGACCCCTATAGGCCCTCAGTTTGCCATCTCTATGGTACTCTCTAGGACCTCTTTAGCCCACCTCTAAGCTGTCTCTATGATCCTTTCTAGGAACCATCTAGGCTCTCACTATGGCCGTGTCTATGATCCTCTCTAGGACCTTTCTAATCCCTCTCTAGGCCCTCTCTATATCCTCTCTATGGCCGTCACTATGGTCCCGTCTAGGCTCTCACAATGGCCGTTTCTATGGTTCCATCTAGGCTCTCTCAAGTCCCTCACTATGGATGCATCTTTGGTCTCACCTATGCCTTTTCTATGCTGTCACTACTGCCGTCTCTTGGTCCTATCAAGGCCCTCTCTAGGCCAACTCTATGGTTGTCTCTATTGTCCTCTCTAGGACCTCTCTAGGCCACATCTAGGAGGCACTCACTATGGCCATCTCTATGGTCCTGTCTAGGACATTTCTAGACCCAATCTAGGCCCTCACTATGGCCATCTCTATGGTCCTCTCTAGGCCCTTTCTAGACCCTCATATTAGTCATCTCTATGGTCTGCTCTCGGCCCACTTTAGGGCCTCACTATGGCCATCTCTGTGTTCCGATCTAGGTCCTCTCTAGTCCCTCATTCTGTCCATCCCTATGGTCCTCTCTAGGTGCTCTCTATGCCCTCAATATGAGCGTCTCTATGGTCCCATCTAGGCCCTCTAAGGTACTCACTATGGCCGCCTGTATGGTTCACTTTTGACACCCTCTAGGCCCTCTCTATGGCCACCTCCTTGCTCATGTCTAGGCACTCACTATGACAAACTCTATGGTCCTCTCTAGGACCATTTTAGGTCCTCTATAGGCACACTATAGGCCCTCACTATGGCCGTCTCTCGGGTCCTCTCTGGGCCCTCTCTAGGCCCTCACTATTGCTGTCTGTATGGTTCCATCTGGGCAATCTATTGGCACTCACTATAGCTGTCTCTGTTGTCCTCGCTATGGCCCTCCCTTGGCCCTCACTATCGCTGTCTCTATGGTCCTCCCTAGGCACCTTCTGGGCCCTCACTATGGAATTCTCCATGGTCCTCTCTAGGCCCTCTCTTGACCCTCACTAATGCCGTCTCTGTGGTCTGCTCTAGGACCTCTCTAGGTCCTCACTATGGCTGTCTATATGGTGCTCTCTTGGTCTTCTCTAGGCACTCACTATGGCCATCTCTATGGTCCTCTCTGGGCAACCACTAGTACCTCAATAAGGCTATCTATATATACCTCTATAGGACCTCTCAAGGCCCTCTCTGACCTCTCAAGGCCCTCTCTATGACGGGTCTATGATCCTCTCTAGGCCCCCTCAACGTCCGCACTATGGCCTTCTCTATGGTCCCACCTTGGCCCTCTTTGAAGCTCATATGGCCATCTCTATGGGCCCATCTAGGCCGTCTCTAAGCCCGCACAATGGCCGTCTCTATTGTCCTCTCTAGGCCCATATAGGAACTCTCTATGGCCATCTCTATTGTCCTCTCTAGGTCTATCTAGGCAACTTCTGAGCGGTCTCAATGGTTCTTTCTAGGCCCCAACTAGGCCTCAATATGGACGTCTCTACGATCCTCTCTCTGAATTTTCTAAGCCCTCTCTAGGCATTCTCTATGCCATCACTATGGCCGTAACTGATTCTTTCTTGGCTTTCTAGGCTCTCAATATGGCCGTTTCTATAGTTCCATCTTGGCCCATTCTAGGCCCTCACTATGAATGTATCTATAGTCATATCTAGGCCCTCTCTATGCTGTCATTATTGCTCTTTCTAGGGTCCTCTCTAGGCCCTCTCTAGGCCCTCTCTATGGTCATCTCTATGGTCTTCTTTAGGACCTCTCTAGGCTACATCTAGGAGGCCTTCACTATGGCCATATTGATGGTCTTCTCTAGGACCTTTCTAGGCCATCTCAAGACTCACTATGGCCATTACTATGGTCCTCTTTAGGCCTTCTCTAGGCACTCACTGTGTCCGACTCTATGTCCTCTCTCATCCCTTACTAGGCCCTCACTATGGCAGTCTCTATGGTCCTCTCTAGGCCCTGTATATGCCTCATTATGGCGTCTCTATGGTCCTGCTCTAGGCACTCTCAAGGCAAACAATATAGCCTTGTCTATGGTCCTCTCTAGGCCTACTCTAGGCCACATTAAGGCTGTCCCTATGGTCCTCTTTAGGCCCTCACTATGTGGTCCCAATAGTCCTCTCTAGGGCCTATCATGCCCTCATTATGGCCAGCTCTAGGAACCCTCTTGGACCTCAGTATGGCCATCTATTTGGTCCTCTCGAGGGCCTGACTAGGCCCTCACAATAGCTAATTCTATGGTCCTCTCTGGGCCCACAGTATGGCCATCTCAATGGTCCTCTCAAGGCCCCCACCTAGGCCACTTCTAGGCTGTCTCCATGTTCCTCTCTGACCCTCTTTAGGTACTCAGTATGGCCATCTAAATGGTCCTTTCTAGGCCCTCTCTATGTACTTACTATAGCCGTCTCTATGGTCCTATCTTGGCCAGGACTATGGCTGTCTCTATAGTCCTCTCTAGGACCTCTCTAGGCTCTCGCTAGGCCCTGTCTAGGCCCTCTCAATGGTTGTCTCTATGGTCCTTTCTATGCAACATTTAGGCACTCACTATTGCCGTCTCGATGGTCCTCTCTATGAACTCTCTATGCCCTCAGTATGGTTTATCTATGGTCCTCCGTAGGCCCTCACTATGGACGTCTCTATGGACCCAACTAGGCCCTCTCTAGGCACTCACAATGGCTGTCTCTATGATCCTCTCTAGGCCTTCTCTAGGCCTTCACTATGGCTGTCTCTATTGTACTCTCTAGGCCCCCCCCTAGGCAGTCTCTATGGTCCTCTCTAGGCCTTCTCTAGGCCGTCACTATGAAGTTTCTATGGACTCATCTTGGTCCTCTCTAGACAATCAATATGGCCGTCTCTATAATCTTCTCTAGGCTCTCTTAGGCCCTCATATGGCCGTCTCTATTGTTCTGTCTAGGCCCTCTCTAAGCCCTACATAAGCCCATCTCTATGGTCCCATCTAGGCCTGCTCTAGGCACTCAATACGGCCATCTCTATGATACAATCTAGGCCCTTTCTAGGCACTCACTCTGGACGTATCTGTTGTACTAACTCTATGCTCCCTTTAGGGAGTCTCTATTGTCCTCTCTAGGCCCCTTCTAGGCATTCACTATGGCTTTCCTATGGTCCTCTCTATGACCTCTCTAGGCCCTCTCTAAGCCCTCTCTAGGCCCTCTCTATGTTCATCTTTTGGGTTCTCTCTAGGCCCTCTCTAGATCCCTCATTATGGCTGTCTCTATGGTCCTCTCTAGGCACTCTCTAGGCCCCTTCTAATACCCTCACTATGGTCGTCTCTATGGTTCGCTCTTGGCCCTCTCTAGTCTGTCATTATGGCTATGTCTTTGGTCCTATCTAGGCCTTCTCTGGGCCCTCACTATGGATATTTCTATGGTCTCATCTAGGCCCTCTCTAGGCCCTCACTATGACAATCACTGTTATATTATCTAGGCCCCCTCTATGCAGTCTCTATGGTCCTCTCTAGACATCTCTATGCCCTCCTAGGTTCTCTCTAAGCCCTCTCTATGGTCATCTCTATGGTCCTCTCTAGGCACTCTCATAGCCATCACTATGGCCATCTCTATGGCTGGACTAGGGCCCCTCTAAGGCCCTTACTATGGCCATCACGATGGTCCTCTCTAGGACTTTTCTAGGCACTCACTATGGCCATTTTTTATGGAACTCTCTAGGCCCACAGTATGGTCATCTCTGTGATCCTCTCAATGTCCGCTCTAGGCCACATCTAGGTCATTTCTATGGTCCTCTCTAGGCCTACCATAGGCCCTCACTATGGCCCTCTCTACTGTCTCCCTAGGCCCTCTCTATATCTTCACTATGGCTGTCTCTATGGTCCCATTTAGACCCCCTCTAAGCTGTCATTTTTGACTGTCTATATGGTCCCATCTAGCCCCTCTCTAGGCCCTCACTATGGCAGTCTCTATCATCCTTCTTGGCAATCTCTAGGGCCTCACTATGGCTTTCTCTATAATACTCTGTAGGCCATTTATAGGCCCCACTATGGCAGTCACTATGATTCTCTCTAGGCCCCTCTCTAGGCCTTCACTTTGGCCGTCTCTATGGTCGGTTCTAGGCTCTCTCTATGCCCTCACTATGGCCGCTCTATGGTCCTCACTAGGCCCTTTCTAGGCCCTCATTATGGCTGTTTATATGGTCCCATCTAGTCTCTCTCTAAACCCTCACTATGGACATCTCTATGTTCCCATTTTTGCCAGTATTGAGGCCATCAATATGGACTTCTCTATAATCCTCTCTATGGACACTCTAGGTCATCAGTAATGCTGTATGTGTTGTCCTCTAAAGGCCTTCTCTAGGACTTCACTAAGGCTGTATCTAGGTCCACTCTAGGCCCACATTATGGCCGTCTCAATGGTCTTCTTTGGCCCTCTCTAGGCCCTCATATGGCCGTCCATATGGTCCCCTCTATGCCCTCCGAGGCCCTCAATTGGCGGTTCTATGGTCCTTTCTAGACCCTCTCTAGGCACTCACTATTGCCGTGTCTGTGGTCCTCTCAAGGCATACACTAGACCCCCACAATGGCCGTCTCTATGGTCTCCCTATGCTCCACTAGGCCCTCACAATAGCAGTCGCTATTGTCCTCTCTAGGCACCTGTCGTAAATCATATTACCATCTCTATAGTCCAATCTAGGCCCTCTCTAGGCCTCACTATGACTGTCTCTATAGTCCAATCTAGGCCCTCTCAAGGCCCTCACTATGGCCTCTCTATGGTCCTTTCAGGACATCTCTATGCCCTCACTATGGCCGTCTCTATGGTCCTTCCTCAGGCCTTCTTAGGCCCTCACTATTTTCTGCTAAATTTGGGCTGTCTTGACCCTTATAGGCCCTCAATATTGCAGTCTCTATGGTCCTATCTAGGCCCACTCTAGGCCCGACTTTGGCCATCTCTTTGGTCCCGCTTAGGAACTCTCTAGGCCCTCACTATGTTTGGTTCTATGGTCTGCCTTAGGCCCTCGCTAGGCCCTTTACCCTGCCCTTTCCTAAGGTCCTTCTAGGCCTTAACTATGGCTGGTCTCTGGTCCTCCTAGGACCTCTCTAGGACCTCTCTAGGCTCTGTCTATAGTCACAATATGGCTGTCTCTACTGTCCTCTCTAGGCCTTCTCTAACCTCTCAGTATGGCTGTTTCTATGGTCCTCTTTAGGCCCTCTCTATGTCATCACTCTTGCAGTCTTGATGGTTCTCTCTAGGCCCTTTCAAGGCACTCACTATTGCTGTCTCTATGGTCCTCTCTAGGCCCTCACTAGGATTTCACCATGGTCGTCTATGGTCAATTCTAGACTCCCTCTAGGCCCTCATTATGGCAGTATTAAAGTCTTATCTAGGCCCTATCTAGGCCCATCACTATGGCCGTTGGTATGATCCTCACTAGGAACCTTCTAGCCTCAGTATGGCCATATCTATGGTCTATCTAGACCCTCACTAACCATCACTTTGGTCCTCACTAGGCCCTCTCGAGGTACCACTATGGCCGTCTCTATGGCCTGTCAAAGCCTCCTCTATCCCACTTCTAGGGCCAGCACTATGGTCTCTCTAGGCCCTCTTTACGGACCAATATAACTGTCTCTATGGTCCTTCTAGCCTTTCTCTAGGCCGCACTATGGCCACTCTATGTCCTTTTTAGGACCCCCTGTGCCCTTAGTAGGGCAATCTCTATGATCCTATCTATGCACTTCTCGGCCCTCAATATGGCCATCTCTATAGTCCCATCTAGCCCTCTAAGGCCTCAGTATGGCCGTCCCTATGATCCCAACTGGCCCTCTCCAGCTCTCATTATGGCCATCTTAGTCCTTTCCGGCACCCCTTAGGCCCTCATATGGCTCTCTATATCTACTCTAGGCTGTCTCTAGGCCCTCAGAATTGCCGTCTCTTTGGTCCCATCTAGGTCCTTTCTAGGCCCTCACAGTGGCATCACTATGGTCTTCTGTATTCCCTCTCTAGTACTTCCTATGGCCGTCTCTATTGTCCTATCTAGGCCCCCTCTAGCCCTCACTATGGTGCGACTCTATTGTCCTCTCTAGGATGTCACAAGACCCTCTCTAGAACCTTTCTAGCCCCCTTGTCCTTATGGCCCCCTAGTCCTCTCTGTAGCCTTCACAATGTCTTCTCTATGGTTTCTCAAGGGGCCCGCTCTACCCCATTATGGCTGTGTCTATGGTTCTTTCTAGGTCCCTCAGGCCCACACTAGGCCGTCGTATGGTCCTCTTGAATCATTAGGCCACTTCCAGGTCTATCTTGGTCCTCTCTAGTCCACCTCTTTCCAACTCTAGGCTTGTCTACTGTCTGCTCTAGGCTCTTTTTGGCCCTCACATTTCTCATGGTCTCTTTAACCCACTATTGACCCTCATTATGGGCCTCTCTATAGTCTTCTCGGCCCTCTCTAGGCCCACACTATGGCCATGTTTTAAAGATCCTCTATAAAGGGCCCCCCAGTAGGCCCCCAAACTTTTTGGCTTCTCTATGCTTCCTCTATGCCCCCTCTGCCTCACATGACAGTCTCTAGGTCCTCTCTAGGCCTTCTCAGGCCCTCAGTTATGGCCTGTCTCTAGGTTCTCTCTAGGCCCTCTCTAGGCCCCCACTATGGCCTCTCTATGGTCCCTATAGGCCATTTTAGGCACTACTATGGCTGTCTCTTGGTCCTCTCTATGTCCTTCTAGGGCCATCCTGTCCCTTTCTAGGCTTCACTATGGGCCCCCCTAAGGTCCTCTCTTCGCATCTCTAGGCCCTTAAGGGCTATCTCTATTTTCCTCTCTATGCCTTTCTAGGCCCTCTCTAGGACCTCCCAGGCTCTCTTATGTTGTCATTATAGTTTCTGTAAATCCTCTCTAGACAATCCTATGGCAGTATCTATGGTTCTCTAGGCCCTTTCTTGGCCCTCACTATGACAGTCTCTATGGTCCCTTCTCGCCCTTCTAAAGCCCTTATTTGGCAGTCTCTGGTCCCTTAGGCACACTCTAAGCCTCACTGTTACGACTATGGTCCTGTCAAAGGGCTTCCCTAGCCCTAATATGGCTGTCTCTATCGTGCCTCTAGGGGCCCCCTTTTAGGCCCTCATATGGCTGTCTCAGGTCCCTTTTCTAGGCCCCTTCAAGGCCCTCACTAGGTTGTCCTATCGCCTCTCTAGGCTTTTTAGGACCTCTCTATGTTATCTCTATGATCCTATCTAGGCCCTTCAAGGCCCTCAATGTGTCTGTTTCATGTTCCTCTATAGGACCTCTCTAGGACACGTTTAGGCACTCTTTAGGCCCCTCTTGGGCGTCTCTATGGTCCCAGTAGTTTCCCCCAAAAGCCGAACCTGACAGTCATTATGGTCCTCTCTATGCACTCTCTGGCCCTCAATGGGGCCTCAAAGGTTTTTTTCCCAGGACATCCGGGGCCCCATGTCTTCTTTTGGCCCGTTAGGCACTCTTACCTCAAAGGCCATCCCCTTTTTCCTCCTACCCCCCTTATTGGGTCAGAGGGGGTCTCTAAACCCTTTTAAAACCCCTTTGGCCCCCCATGGGGATCTATTTCCTTTTTTAGGCCCTCTTAGGCCCCCTATGCTGCTTAGTCTTCTCTAGGCCCCAACCCTCTCACCCCTCCCGGCCTCTCTTGGCATCTCCTAATCCTGGGCCCCCAGGGACTCACAATTCCTCTCATGATCCCTTATGGTCTCTAACCCCCTATTGCTGTCTCTAGGCCTTTAGGGGCCCTCAGGCCCCTCGTGCTCTCTCTGGCTCTAAATGGTCGATTCTTTTTCCTTGGCACCTCTAGGGGCCCCTCTTGGGTATCATGGGCCTTCCAAGGCCTGTCTTGGCCCTTTCAAATCTCAGGGGTTTCCTACCGCTTTTAGGTGCCAGTATGGCCATCACAGGACCCTTTTTTAGGCCCCACTATGGGGCCTCTCATGGACCATATGGGCCCTCCCAGGGCTTTTCTAGGCTGTCTCTATGGTCCCCCAGGCCCCCTAGGCTTCCCCTTTGAGTTCTAGGCCCCCCTGGGGGTTGTCAGGACCCCTATGGGCATCTCTTGGTTTTCTAGGCCACAAAGGCCCCACTATGGCCATTTTTTTTGCAATCTAGGCCCCTCTAGGCCTTGAGGGTGTATAATGTCCTTCAGGACCCTACCCCCAATTACCCCTTATTCCCTCTAGGCCCCTTAAGTCCCCACTATGGCCCTTTCAGGTTCCATTCCCCTTAGGCCCTCAATATGCCCACCCATGGCCCACACCTTCAGGCCCCCCTATTCCGTCCCATGATCCCAAATTTTGGGCCCCCTCGGGTCCTCTTTGGCCCCTCTGCCCCTACAAAACTTTCTAGGGTTCTCTAGCCCCCCAGGGGCCCCTGTAGGGTCGCTCTATGGGCTTTCTAGGACTCTCTATGCCCTAACTCGGAGTCTCTATGGTCCTATTAAACTTTGTCCATCTCTATGTGCCCCTTTGCCTTAAAAATGACTTACTATGGCCTCCTAGGACCCTTTTAGGCCTTTTGCCCTCCCGGCCACAATGGGTTTTTCTATGGCCTCTCTAAATCTCCTAGAAAATCATATGGCCTCTCAATGGCTCTCTAGGGCCCCTCTACCCTTAAAGGCCTTTCTGGGGGACCTATCAGCCCCTCTATCCCCTCAAATTTGGTTTTTTTGGCCTCTAGGACTTTTCTGGGGATCACATTACCATCTCCTGGCCTATTAGGGTTTTTGGCCCTACTTGAAAGCCCATGGTCCCATTAGGGGCCCTTTTTTGGGCCCCACTATGGGCCCCAATGGCCCCTTCCCTTCTAGTCCCAATTTGGCCTCTCAATTTTTCACATCTAGGCCCCCCTAGGCCTTTTACAATGGCCCTATATATGGTTTTTCTCTTCACCCTTTGGCCCCCATTATTTCCTTTTTATGGCCCCTTTTTATTCTTTTAGGCCCACAATGCATCTCTATGTCCCCCCCTCGGACTTTTAGGGGGCCCCCAATATGGTTCCAGGATCCTACCTAGGCCCCTTTTAGGGCCCATAGTGGGCCCTTCTAGGGCTTCTAAGCCCACTTGGCCCAAAAGTTTCGTCATTTGGCTTTCTAGGGGCGCTCTTGCCCCAATGCCTCTCTATGGCCCCATCGGGCCTCTCTAGCATCAATAAGGGGTCTTTAGATCCTCCTAGGCCCCCCAGGGAGTCACTAGGACCTCTTGGTTTTCTAGCCCACTTGCAGTCTCTATTTTTGGCTCTTTTGTCCCTTTTTTTTTCCCTCTCTAAACCCCACTATGGCCTCTCTATGGCCCCATAGGATCTCTCTAAAAACCCCCTATGCCTTTTTAGGCCCCACTTTGGTGCTCTATGGCCCTCTGCATCTCTCTAGGGGGTTTTTTGGCCTCTCTATGCCCTCACTATGACTGTCTCTATGGTCCCTCTACACTTCTAGGCCTTCCTATGGCCACTCCCCTGGGGTTTTCAGGCCCTCCTAGGGAAAACACTATGGCCAATCAATGGAAACTGGACCTCTCAGGCCTCACTAGGGCGTCTCTAATGTCCTTTCTAGGCCACTCTATTCAATTTTAAGGCGCCAGTCCTTTCTAGACCCTTTCTTGGCCTCACTATGGCAAAATCAATGGGGCCCTAAGGGGCCCATCTAGGTCCCCAATGGAAAATTAATGGTTACATCTATCCTCTCTAAGCCCCCTTAGAGTATCATGGCCTCCCAGGAATCCAGGCCCCAAGGCCCCCCTCTAGGCCTATCTAGACCCTACTCCAAAATGTGGGAAAAATCTATGGTCCTATCAGAAATTCCCCCACTCCCCCTGTGGGGGCTCTATGGTCCTACAGACTCTCGTATTCCCCCGTGGCGTGTCTTTTCCAAAATAGACCCATCTTGGAAAATCCTATGGTATCCAAAAAGGCCCATTGGGGCCCTCTAGGCCCCATAGCCGTCCATGACCCTTTTAGGACCTCTAAGGCCTTTTTTAGGCCCCCTTTTTGGGGGCCCCAATATGGTCCTCCTTAGTGTCTCTAGGCCCTCCCCTATGGCTATATGGCCTCTCTAGGCCTTTTTAGACCTTCACTATGGCTCTCTATTGTCCCATTGCAGTCCTCTCTAGGCCCTAAATATGCCTCTTATGGTCCCATCTAGGCCCTCTATGCTCTCACTATGGCCGTCTTTTTGTCCTCACTAGGCCTCTCTAGCCCATCTCTAAGCCTCACAATGGCCGTCTCTATGATGCCTATCTAGGCTCCCCACTTTGCCCTCTCTATGTTGTCTCTTTTGACCCTCTTTGCCCTCTCTGGCCCTCTATGGCTGTGTCTAGGTCCCTCAAGTAAACCCCTCTAGGTCTCACTTGGCCCTCTCTGACCCTCCTTTTGGTCATCTCTATGGTTATCTCTAGGCCATCACTGGGCCTCATTGGGTGTCTCTATGGTCTACTCTAGACCACTTGGCTTTCCCCCCTTTTGGAAACTTTAGGGCCTCATTGGGGCCTCTTTTGGGGGTATTATGGCCCCCCTAGGCCTTCAGCCCTCCTACGGCAGTATCTATGGTCCCACATACGACCATGTTGGCCCTCTCTTTGGCCCGTATATATTCCTAATCTAGGCACCCTCTAATACCTCCTATGGGCCATCTCTATGGCCTTTCTTGGCCCCCTCTAGGCGCTCCTATGGCTGTCTCATGGTCTACTGGCCCTCTCTAGTCCCTCATTTTTCCACCTTATGGGGCCCCATCTAGGCCCCTTTGCCCCTATGGCGCCTTTATGGTAAATTTTTAGGCCCACTCTATTCAGTCACTAAGGATGTCTCTAGGTCTCTATAGGCCTCTCTAGGCTTTACTAGCCCGCCTTATGGTCCCCATCTGGCCCTTTCTAGACCTAACGATGGCCACTCAATGGTCACATCTAGGCTCTCTCTACGCCCCAAAAAATGGCCTCTCAATTTTAATACAAGGCCCCCTAGGCCTCACTTGCCATATATATAGTTTGCTCTAGGCACCCCCATAGCCCTCACCATTACCATTCTATGGTTCTTTCTAATCCTTCTAGGCCTTCCATGCAATTTATGACCCATCCCAGGCCCTCTCTAGGCCCTCACTATGGCCCTCTCTTTGGGGCTCTCTAAGCTCCCTTAGGCCCACGTAAGGTTTCTCTATGGTCCTTTCTCACTCTCTATGCCCTCACTATGCCCCTCTCTAGGTCCTATCTAGACTTCCCCTACTCCAAACTGGGGGAAATCTCTATGGTCCTATCTAGAAATTCCCTTTTACTCCCACTGTGGGGTCTCTATGGTCCTATCAGACTCTCTGTATTCCCCACTGTGGACGTGTCTATTTCCAATCTAGACCCTATCTTGACCTCACTATGGGTATCTCAATGGCCACATCTAGGCCCTCTAGGCCCTCACTATGCCGTCTCATGATCCTTACAGGACCCCCTAAGGCCCCCTTTTCTAGGCCCTTTCTTGGCCCTCAATATGGTCCTCCTTAGGGTGTCTCTATGGCCCTCACTATGACTGCTATATGGGCCCCTCTAGGCCTTGTTTAGACCTTCACTATGGCAGTCTCTATTGTCCGATTGCAGTCCTCTCTAGGCCCTCACTATGACCGTCTCTATGGTCCCATCTAGGTCCTCTCTATGCTCTCACTATGGCCGTCTTTATTGTCCTCACTAGGGGCCCTCTCTAGCCATCTCTAGCACTCACAATGGCCGTCTCTATGATGCTTTTCTAGGCTCCCACTTTGCCCTCTCTAATGTTGTCTCTTTTGATCCCTCTTTGCCCTCTCTAGGCCCTCTCTATGGCTGTGTCTATGGTCCTCTCAAGTACCACTCTAGGCTCTCACTAGGCCCTCTCTAGACCCTCACTATGGTCATCTCTATGGTTATCTCTAGGCCATCACTGGGCCTCAGTATGGCTGTCTCTATGGTCTACTCTAGGACCACTCTAGGCTCCCTCTAGGCAATCTTTAGGTCCTCATTGGGACCTCATTATGGCTGTCATTATGGTCCCATCTAGGTCCTTTCTAGGCCCTCACTACGGCAGTATCTATGGTCCCACATACGACCTATGTAGGCCCTCTCTTTTGGCCGTATATATATCCTATCTAGGCACCCTCTAATACCTCACTATGACCATCTCTATGGTCCTTTCTAGGCCCTCTCTAGGCGCTCACTATGGCTGTCTCTATGGTCTATCTAGGCCCTCTCTAGTCCCTCATTTTGTCCACCTCTATGGTCCCATCTAGGCCCTCTCTAGGCCCTCTCTATGGCCGCCTTTATGGTAATTTCTAGGCCCACTCTATTCAGTCACTAAGGATGTCTCTATGGTCCTCTCTAGGCCATCTCTAGGACTCACTATGCCCGCCTCTATGGTCCCATCTAGGCCCTTTCTAGACCATAACGATGGCCAACTCAATGGTCACATCTAGGCTCTCTCTACGCCCCCAATATGGCCTCTCAATTGTAATATCAAGGCCCTCTCTAGGCCGTCACTATGGCCATATATATAGTTTGCTCTAGGCACCCTATAAGCCCTCACCATTACCATGTCTATGGTTCTTTCTAATCCTCTCTAGGCCTTCACAATGGCAATCTCTATGATCCCATCCCAGCCCTCTCTAGGCCCTCACTATGGCCATCTCTTTGGTGCTCTCTAAGCTCCCTCTAGGCCCACTGTAAGGTTATCTCTATGGTCCTTTCTACGTACTCTCTATGCCCTCACTATGGCCGCCTCTATCATCCCATCTAGGTCCTCTCTATGCCCTCAAATATGGCCATCTCTATGGTCCTTTCTAGGTGCACGCTATTCGTCTCTAAGGCCGTCTCTATGGTTCTATCTAGGCCATCTCTAGACCTTCACTATGCCCGCCTCTATGGCCCCATCTAGCCGTCTCTAGGCCCTCACTATTGTCTCAATTTTCACATCTAGAACCTCTCTAGGCCCTCACTATGGTCGTATATATGGTCCTCTCTAGGCACCCTCTAGGCCCTCACTATTACCATTTCTATGGTCCTTCCTAGTCCACTATAAGGCCCTCAAAATGGCAGTCTCTATGATCCCATCTCGGCCCTATCTAGGCCCTCAATATGGCCATGTCTATGTCCCATCTAGGCTCTTCTAGGGCCTCAATATGCCCGTCTCTATGATCCCACCTATGCACTCTCTAGGCCCTCACTATGGCCGCTCTATGGTGCTCCCTAAACCTCCTATATGCCCAATGTTGACTTGACTCTGTGGTCCTCTCTAGCCCTGTCTAGGCCCTAACTATGGCCATCTCCATGGTCTTCTCTAGGCCCTCTGTAGGCTCTCACAATGGCCGTCTCAATGGTTAAATCTAGGTCCTATCTAGGCCCTCCGTATGGCCGTATCTAAGGTCCTCTCTAGGTGCCTTCTAGGCCCTCACTATTACTGTCTCTATGGTCCTCTATAGGCCCTCTCTATGCCCTCACTATGGCCACATCAATGGTGACATCTGGGTCCTCTCTAGGCCATCAGTATGGTCGTATGTATGGTCCCATCTACGTTGTCTCTAGGCCCTCAATATTTCCATCTCTATTGTCCTATCTAGGCCTTATTTAGACCCTCACTATTGCCATCTCTATTGTCCCATATAGGCCGTCTCTTGGCCCTCACTATGACCGTCTCTATTGTCCTCTAAAGGACCACTCAAGGCACTTTCTAGGTTGTCAATATGGCTGTCTCTCTGGTCCTCTCTTGGCCATCTCTAGCTCTCACTAAGGCTGTCTCTATGGTCCTGTAAAGTACCACTCTAAGCTCTCTCTAGGCCCTCTTTAGGTCCTCACTATGGTCGTCTTTATGGTTCTCTCTAGGCCCTCTCTAGGACCTCAATATGGCTGTCTATATGGTCTTCTCTGGAACTCTCTAGGCTCTCTCTAGACCCTCTTGTGGCCCTCACTATGGACGTCTCTATGGTCTATTCTAGGCCCACACTAGGCACGCACTATGGCCATCTCTATGGTCCTATGTAGGCCCTGACTATGGCCATCTCAATGTTCACATCTATGCCCTCTCTAGTACCTCACTATGGCCATACAAATGGTACTCTGTATGCACCATCTAGGTCCTAACTATTACTGTCTCTATAGTTCTCTCTTAGCCCTCTCTAGGACCTCACTATTTCAGTATCTATGGTCCCATTGCAGCCCGCTATAGCCCTCACTATGACCGTGTCTATTGCCCCATCTATGTCCTCTCTATGCCCTCACTATGGCAGTCTTTATGTCCTGTCTAGGCCCTCTCGAAGCACTCACTATGGACGTCTCTATGGTCCTCTCTAGGACCTATCTAGGCCTTCTCTAAGCCTTCTCTAGGCCTTACTATGGCTGTCTCTATGATCCTCTCTAGGCCCTCTCTAGGCCCTCTCTAGGCCCTCTCTAGGCCCTCTCTAGCCCTCACTATGGTCGTATCTAAGGTCCTATCTAGGCCTTCTCTAGGCCCTCAGTATGGGTGTCTCCATGTTCTTCTGTAGGTAGTCTCTGGGCCATCACTATGGCCGTGTCAATGGTCATATCTGGACCCTCTCTTGGCCCTCACTATGGCCATATCTATGTTCCTATTTAGGATCCACTAGGCCCTCATTATGACCGTCTCTATGGCCCTATCTAGGCCCTCTTTAGCCCTCACAATGTCAGTCTCTATGGTCCCAACTAGGCCCTCTCTAGGCCCTCAATATGAAGTCTCTCTAGTCGTATCTAGGCCTTCTCTCGGCCCTCCCTATGGATGACTCTATGGTCCTATCTTGGCGCACTCTATTCAGTCACTAAAGCTGTCTCTATGATTCTCTCTAGCCATCTCTAGGCCTTCACAATGCCCACCTCTATGGTCCCATCTATGCCCTCTCTAGACCCTCACTATGGCTGTCTCAATTGTCACATCTAGGCCCTCTCTAGGCCATCAGTGTGGCCATATATATGCTCCTCTCTAGGCACCCTATAGGCCCTCACTATTACCATGTCTATGGTTCTTTCTAGTCCTCTATAGGCCCTCACAAAGGCAGTCTCTATGGTTCCATCTCAGCACTATATAGGCCCTCAATATGGCTGTCTCTATGATACTATCTAGGCCTTCTCTAGGCCCTCACTATGTCCATCTCTATGGTCCCATTTAGGTACTATTTATGCCCTCACTACAGCCATCTTTATGGTCCTCTCTTTATGGTCCTCTCTAGGCCCTCTCAAGAGCGTCATCTCGATGCCCTCTCTAGGCTGTCACTATGGCCGTCTCTATGGACCTCTGTAGGACCTCTCTTGGCCCTCTCTATGCCTCACTATAGCTGTCTCTATGGTCCTCTCTAGCACCTCTCTAGGCCCTCTCAAAACCTCGCTAAGCCTTCACCATGGCTGTCTCTATGGTCCTCTCTAGGATCTATCTAAGCCCTCACTAGTCCTCACTATGGTCGTCTTTATCATCCTCTCTAGGTCTTCTCTAGGAATTCACTATGGACATCTCTATGGTGTTATCTAGGTTCTCTCTATGCAATCTCTATCATCGACTCTTTTGTCCTCTCTATGCCCTCTCTAGGCCCTCACTATGGCTGTCTCTATGGTCCTCTATAGACCACAGTAAGCCCTCTCTATGCCCTCTCTAGTAGCTCACTATGGCAGTCTCTATGGTTCTCTGTATAAACTCTCTAGGCTCTCTCTATGACCTCTCTATGCCCGCACTATGGCTGTCTCTATACTCCTCTCTAGCACCTCTCTAGGCTCTCTCTAAGCCCTTTCTAGGCCATCACTATGGACGTCCCTATGGTTTTCTCTAGCTCTCACTAGTACGTCACTATGGCCAATCAATGGTCACATCTAGGCCCTCTCTTGGACCTCACTATGGACATCTTTATGGTCCTTTCTAGGCCTACTCTATTCAGTCACTAAGGCCGTTTCTATCGTCCTCTCTAGCCATCTCTAGGCCTTCACTTTTCCCACCTCTATGGTCCCATCTAGGCCCTTTCTAGGTCCTCACTATGGCCATCTCTATTGTCACTTCTAGCCCCTCTCTGGCCCACACTATGAGAGTCTCTATGGTCCTATCTAATCCCTCTCTAGGCCTTCACTATGGCAGTATATATGTTCCTCTCTAGGCACCCTCTAGTCCGGCACTATTACCATCTCTATGGTCCATTTTAGGCACTCTCTAGGCCCTCACTATGGCCGTTTCTATGGTACCATCTCGGCCTTATATAGGCCCTCAATATAGCCATCTCTATGGTCCCATATAGGCCCTTCTAGGCCCTCACTATCGCCATTTTTGGTCCTCACTGGTCCCTCTCTAGGCCCTCACCATTACAGTCTTGACGGTCCTATATTGGCACCATCCAGACACTCATGAAGGCCCTATTTATGGTCCACTGTATGCCCTCTCTAGGCCCCACTATGGCCGTCACTATGTTCCAATGTAGACCCTTCTAGGACAGATGTAGGCCATGCCAATTGTCCTCCCTAAGCCCTCTCTAGGCACTCATTTTGGCTGTCTATATATTCCCATCTAGGCCCTCTCTAGGCCCTCACTATGGCAAACTCTCTGATCCTTTCTAGGCCCACTCTAGGCCATCACTATGGCAGTCTCTGTGGTCCTCTCTAAGCACCCTCTAGGCTACTTGTAGGCCATCTCTATGGTCTACTCTAGTCCTTCTAGGCCCTCATTATGGCTGACTCTACGTCTAATCTAGCCGTCCACTAGGCCCTTACTATGGCCGTCTCTATGGTTCTCTCTAGGCCCTCTGTAGGCCCTTACTTTGGCTGTCTCTAAGGTCCTCTTTGAAAGGGGCTCACAAGGGGGAGTCCCTCACGCTGATCTGGGAATAGGTTACCACCCAAGGACACACGATACCATCTCGATGCAATTAGCAAAAAGGTAGATTTTTAATAACGAGGGGCCCCTCGGTTCGAATCATATCTCACGCAGGAGACAAGGGATTCGACGAAGACCCCAGGAAGTTGGGAACTTTTATAGGTAGGGTGTGGGAAGAGCAGGAAGATTTGGCACGGTTACACATGATTGGATATTTTAAACATCATCAATTTGCATAGACCAGTTATTTTTGACCATGAAAGTTTGGACTCAAGAGTACCAGATGACCCATTACTCATTTTCTTGTTTAGACTTGTATGTCTTTGTGTCCTTGCTTCTTTTTCATTTTGGTCACTCTGCCCCTGAAGAGGCTCAAAATTATTATTATTATGGCTAATTTTAACAAGTTGTTAGTGGTCTCTGCTGACCATGAATTCATTGCTCTGTGTCTCAAGATGTTTTTAATTTTTTACCCTAACACTCTTTAGGCCCACTCTAGGCCTTTTCTAGGCTGTCTCTATGGTACTCTGTAGGCCCACTCAAGGCCACTTCTAGGCTATCTATAGGGTCCTCTCTAGGCACCCTCTAGGCCCTCAACATGGCAGTATCTATGGTCCAGTGTGGCCTTATCTAGGCTCTCACTATGGCTGTCTCTATGATTCTCTGTAGACCCTGTATTGGCTCTCACTATGCCCATCTCTATGGTCTTCTCTAGGCCGCCTCTAGTCCCTCACTATGGCAGTCTCTAAGGGCCCCTCTAGGCCCTCACTATGGCAGTCTCTATGCACCCATCTAGACCCTCAAAAGACTTCACTATTCCAGTATCTATGATCCTCTCTAGGCCCATCTAGGCCTTCACTATGGCTGTCTCTATGGTCCTCTCTAGGCCCTCTCTATGACACTTCCATGCCATCTCTATTGTTCTCTCAAAGCCCTCTCTATGCCCTTAGAACGGCAGTCTCTATGGTCCTATCTAGGCCCTCTCTAGGCCCTCACTATGGCCGTCTCTATGGTCTTCTCTAGGAACCCTCTAGGCCGTCAGTATGGCCAAGTCTAATATCCTTGTTAGGCACTCTTTAGGCCCACACTATGGCCGTGTCTATGGTCCACTCTAGGCCCTCTGTAGGCCTCTTCAAGGCCATCTCTATGGTCCTCTGAAGTCCCAGTCTAGGTCCACACTATGGCTGTCTCATTTTTCACTGTAGGCCCCCTCTAGGACACCTCTAGTATGTCTCTATGTTCCTCTCTAGGCACTCCATATGCCCTCACTATCTCCATCTATTTGATCCGCTCTAGGAACCATCTAGGAGCTCAGTATGGCTGTATCTATGGTCCTTTCTAGATACTCTCTAGGCCCTCCCTATGGCTGTTTCTATGGTCGCGTCTAGGCCCTCTCTAGGCCCTCATTATGGACGTCTCCATGGTCCCAACTAGGCATTATATAGTCCCTAATTATGGACGTCTCTATCGATCCTTCTAGGGACCTTCTAGGCCATCAATATGGCCGTATCTATGGTCCTGTCTAAGACGTATAAAGGCCCTAACTATAGCCGTATCTATGGTCCTCTCTAGGCCCTCTCTAGGCCCTCTCTAGGCCCTCTCTAGGCCCTCTCGAGGCCCACATTATGGCCGTCTATATGATCATCCTTAGGCCCCCTCTAGGCCACTTCTAGGCCCTCTCTATGGTCCTCTCTAGGACCTCTCTTGACCCTCACTATGGCTGTTTCTATGGTCCCATCTAGGCCCTCACTAGGCCAACACTATGGCAGTCATTGTGGTCCTCTCTAGGCCCTATCTAGTCCTTCACTATGGCCGGCTCTATGGTACTCTCAAGGAACCCTCTAGGCCCTCAGTATGGCCATATCTATGGTCCTCTCTAGGCCCTCTATAGCCTTCACTCTGGCCGTCTCTAAGGTCCTCTCTAGGCCCCCTCTAGGCCGTCTCTGCGGTAATCTCTAAGCCCTCTCTAGGCCCTTTGAATGGCTGTAACTATGGTCCCATCTAGGCCCTCATTGTGGCCGTCTCTATGTTCCCTTCTAGGCCCTCTGTAGGCCCTCACTATGGCCATCTATATGGTCTTATCTAGGAACCCTATAGGTCCTCAGAATGGTCAAATCTAAGGTTCTCTCTATTCCCTCTCTAGTCCCACACAAGGGCCGTCTTGATGGTCCCCTCTAGGCCTACTCTAGGCCACTTCTAGGCCGGATCTATGGTCCTTTGTAGTCCCAGGCTATGTCCACACTATGACTTTCATTATGGTCCACTGTAAGCATCATCTATGACACTTCTAGTCCATATCTATGGTCCTCTCGAAGCTCTCTCTATGCCATCACTATGGCCGTATCTATAGTCCTTTCAAGGCCCTCTCTTGGCCCTCACTATGGAGGTCTCTATTGTCCTTTCTAGGTGTGCTTTAGGCCCTCACTATGGCTGTCTCTTTGGTCCTCTTTAAGTACTCTCTAGGCCCTCACTATGGCCGTCTCTTGGTCCCATCTACACCCTCTCAAGACCCTCACTGTGGCTGTATCTATGGTCCTCCATAGGCACGCATTAGGCCCTCACTATGTCCATATCTACGGTCCTCTACAGGCCCTCTCAGGCCCTCATTATGGCCATCTCTATTTCCACTCCAGGCTCTCTCTAGTCCCTCACTATTGACATCTCTATGGTCCCACCTAGGCCCTCCTTAGGCCTTCACTGTGGAGTCCCTATGGTCCCATCTATGCCCTCTCTAGGCCCTCCATATGGCAATCTCTATGGTATTCTCTAGGCGCTATCTAGGCCCTCATTCTGGCAGTGTCTACAGACTTCTCTAGGACCTCATTAGGCACTCATAAGGGCCCTCTCTATGGTCCCTCTAGGCCCAATCTAGGCCCTCACTATTGACATAATTATGGACTTCTCTAGGCCCCTATACCCTCATTATGGCTGTCACTATGTTCCTCTCTTGGAACTCTCTAGTCCTCTCTAGTCCCTCTCTTGGCCATCTATATGGTCATCTCTATGGTCCTCTCTAGGCCCTCACTATGGCTGTCTCTATGGTACACAATAGGCCTCTCTAGGACCTCACTATGGCCCTCTCAAGGCCCTCTCTAGGCCCTCAATATGGCTGTCCTCTGGTCCTCTCTAGCCCACACTTGTCAGTCTCTATGGTCCTCTCAAGCACCATCTAGGCTACTTCTAGCCATCCTATGGTCCCTCTAGGCCCAATCTAGGCTCTCACTATGGCCGTCTCTATGATCCTCTGTAGCTCCATCTAGGCCTCCTCTAGCTATCCTATGGTCCTCACTTGGCTCTCCTAGACCCTCACTATTGCCGACCCAATGGTCCTCTCTAGGCTCTCTCTATGCCCTAATTATGGCCATCTCAATGGGCCTTTCTAGGCCTTCATTATGGTCGTCTCTATTGTCCCATCTAGGCCCTTTCTAGGTCATAAATATGGCCATCTCTATGGTCCTGTCTAGGCCCTCTCTAGGCCATCACTATGGCCATCTCTATGATCCCATCTAGGCCCTCTCTAGGTCCTCCCTATGGCCGTCCCTATGGTCCTCTCTAGGGACCCTTTAGTCCCTCACATTGGTCGTCACTATGATCCTCTCTAGGTCCTCTCTAGGCCTTCTCTAGGCCCTCACTATGGCCGTCTCAATGGTCTTGTCTATGGACCCTCTAGACCCTCACTATGGCTGTCTCTATGATCCCCTCTAGGCCCTCAATCGGCTCTCACTATGGCCGTATCTATGTTCCTCTCTGGATCCTCTCTTGGACCAAATTATGACTGTCTCTATGATCCTCTCTAGGGCCCCACTAGGCCACCTTTAATCCATCTCTATGGTCCTCTCTAGGCCCTCTGTAGGACATCATGATGACCGTCTCTATTATCCTCTCTAGGCTCTTTCTAGGCCCTCAGTATGGCCATCATGATGGCCATCTCTATAATCCTCTCTAGGCCCTCTCTAGGCCCTCAGTATGGCCATATCTATGGTCCTCTCTAGCCCCTCTGTAGGCCCATACTGTGGCATCTCTATTGGCCTCTTTAGGACCTATATGGCACAAACTATGCCCATCTCTATGGTCCTCTCTAGGTCCCCTGAAGGCGACTTCTAGGCTGTCTCTATGGTCCTATCTAGGCCCCCTCTAGGCCACTCACTATATCTGTCTCTATGCTCCTTTCTAGGAACCCTCTAAAACCTCACTATCGCCGTATTTATGGTCGGCTCTAGGCCCTATCTAAGAACTATCTAGGCACTCACTATGACCTTCTCTATGGTCCTTTCTAGCCTTCACTATGTCAGTCTCTATGGTCCCATCGAGGACCCCTAAGGCTGTTTCTATGGTCCTCTCTTGGCCCTCTCTTGGCCCTCAATATGGCCTATATATGGTCCTCTCTAGGCATCCTTTAGGCCCCCCATTATGGCTGTCTTCATGGTCCTATCTAATACCTCTCTAGACCCTCACTATGGCCGTCTCTATGGTAACATCTAGGCCATCTCTAGGCCCTCACCATAGCCATCTCTATGGTCCTCTCTAGGTCCTCTCTAGGCCCTCAATATGGTCTACTCTATGGTCCTCTCAAGGCACCCTTTAGGCCTTCATTATGGCTGTCTCTATGGTCCTATCCAACCCTCTCTAGGTCCTTACTATGGCCATCTCTATGGTCCTCTCTAGGCCCCCTCTAAGCTCCTTCAAGGCTGTCTCTATGGTCCTCTCTATTTCCCTTCTAGGACATCACTATGGCTGTCTCTATGATCCTCTATAGGCCCAATCTAGGCCTTCACTATGGCTGTCTCTAGGGTCCTTTCTAGGAATCCTCTAGGACCCTCAGTATGGCCGTCTCTATGGTCCTCTCTAGGAACCCTCTAGGACCTCAGTATGGCTGTATCTATGGTCCTCTCTAGCCTCTCTCTAGGTCTGTACTATGGAGTCTCTATAGTACACTTTAGGCCCTATCAGGTCCCACACTACGGCAGTCTCTATGTTCCTCTCTAGGCCCCCTCTAGGCTACTCCTAGACCATCTCTATGGTCCTCTCTAGGCCCCTTCTAGGTCCTTAATTTGATATCTCTATGCTCCTCTCTAGGAAAACTCTAGGACCTCAGTATGGGCATATCTATGGTCCTCTCTAGGCCCTCTCTAGGCCTTCACTGTGGGCATCTTTCTGATCCCAGCAAGGCCCTCTCTAGATCCTCACAATGGCCGTATCTATGGTCGTCTCTATGCACCCTTTGGGCCCTTACTATGGCTGCCTCTATGGCCCTCTCTAGGCCCTCTCTTCGCCCTCTCCATGCCCTCACTATGGCCCTCTCTAAGATCCCATCTAGGCCATTTCTAGGCCCTCACTATGGCAGTCTCTATGGTCCTCTGTAGACCCAATCTAGGCTACCTAAAGGCCATCTCTATGGTTTTCTCTAGGCCCTAATTAGATCTTCACTATGCCCATCTCTATGGCCTCTTCAGGCCCTCTCTAGCCTCCCACAATGGCCATCTTTATGGCCTCTCTAGGCCCCCACAATGGCAGTCTCTATGGTCCTCTCTAGGCCCTATCTAGGCCTTCACAATGGCCGTTTCTTCGGTCCTCTACAGGCTATGCCCTCACTATGGTCATAGCTATGGGCTTCTCTATGCGCACTTTGGGCCCTCACTATGGCTGTCTCTATGGTCCTCTCTAGGATCTCTCTATGCCTCTCTACACCCTCACTTTGGCCCTCTATATGGTCCCCATTTAGGCCCTCTCTAGGCCCTCACTATGGCAGTCACTATGGTCCTCTGTAGACCCCATCTAGGTCACCAAAGTCAGTCTCTATAGTCTTCTCTAAGCCCTATCTAGGCCCTCACTATGTCAGTCTCTATCATCCTCTCTAGGCCCTCTCCAGGTCCTCACTATGACCAACTCTATGTGCCCATCTAGCCCCTCTCTAGGACCTCATTTTGTCCGTCTTTATAGTACAATCTAAGCTCTCTCTAGGGCCTCACTATGGCCATCTCTATCGTCTTCCCTAGGCACCCTCTAGGCCCACACTATGGCAGTCTCTATGGTCCTCTCTAGGCCCTCTCTAGTACCTCACTACGGCTGTATATATGGTCCTCTCTAAGCCCTTTCTAGGTCCTCAGTATGTGTGCCTCTATGGTCCCATCTAAACCCTATGTAGGCCCTCACTATTCCACTCTCTGTGGTCTTCTCTAGGGAACATCTGGGCCCTCAGTATGGCTGGTATCTAGATGGTCGTCTCTAGACCCACCCTCTAGGCCTTCACAACTGAGCCTCTATGGTCCTTCCCAGGCCTCTCAAGGCCCAACATATATCATCTCTGTGGTCCTCTCTAGGCCCTATCTAGGCCCTCACTATGCTGTATCTATGGTCCATTCTAGGCCCTCTTTAGGCCCTTTTTATGGCCATATCTATGGTCTTCTCTAGGCCCTCTAATAGGCCCTTAGTATGACTGTCTCTATGGTCTTCTCTAGGCCCTATCTAGGCTCTAAAACTGGCCACGCTTTATGATCATCTCTAGGCTCTCTAGGCTTTGGACCACCTATGACCTCTCTATGGGCTCTCTAGGCCCCCCCTCTAGGCAATCTCTATGGTATCTATGGTCCTTTCTTGGCCCTCTGTAACCTCATTATGGCCGTCTCTATGTCATCTCTGGCACCCCCTAGCCCCACATATGGCCATCTAATGGTCCTCTTTACTCCGTACTAGGACCTCACTATGGCCATCTATATGGCAAATCTTGGGCCTCTGCAGCCCTCATTATGGCCGTCTCTATGGTCCTCTCTAGGCCCTACTAGGCCTCACTATGGCCGTTATATGGCTCCACTACTAGCTTCATCCCACAATGGCCTCACTATGGCCAACTCTAGGTCCATCCTAGGACTCTGGGCCCTCAGTATGGCCGCTATTATATCCTCCTAGGCCTGCTTTCGGCTCTCATTATGACCCAAGTTCCATCAAGGCCTTCTCAATCCTACACTATGGCTGTCTCTATGATTTACTCTAGGCCCACTCTAGGGCGACCTCAGTCCCTTCTATGGTCCTCACTAGCCTCAAATATGACCCTACTTGGTCCCCCACCTAGGCCCTCTAAGACACTCACTATGGCAGTCCTATGGTCCTCCAAGTCCTCTCTAGGCCCTCCCTAGGCCCTTCCTATGACCTTATATGGTCCCCCCTTAGAACCCTTTTTAGGGCCCTCACTTTGGGATCCTCAAAGGGCCTCCCCTAGCAACCCCCTAAACCCTCACTATGACTCTCTTTTGTTTTCTAGGTCATACTAGGTCACTTTTGCCCCCCTACTATGACCATCTATATGGTCCTTTATTTGTCCCCCAAGCCCTCATAGGGCCATATATATGGTTCAATAGGCCCTCTCTAGAACCTCAGATGTCCATCACTATGGTTCCATCTAGGCCTTCCCAGGCTCTGGTATGGTCATCCTATGGTTTCTCTAGGCTCCTTCTAGGCCCTCCTATGCAACTATATGGTCCTCTCTAGGCCCTCTATAGGGCCCTTAGAAAAGGCCGTTTTTTATGATCCTCTCTAGGCCCAATCAGGACCTCAAATGGCTGTCTTTATGATGCTCTCTAGGGCTTCTCTAGGCTTACACTATGGGGCCCTCCTATTTGCTCTGTAGCCCCCTCTAGGAAACCCTAGTGTCTATATTTACATTTCTAGCCCTCCTAGGCCCCCATTATGGCCCTCTCTTAGTCCTTTCTAGGACACCGTATGCCCCCACCATGGCTTTTCTAAGGTCTTCTCGGCCCCCTCTAGCCCTCATGTTGTGTCTCTATGTCCCCTCATGCCCCTTCTCGGTCCTCACTTAAGGGGGGCTTGTGGTCCCCTGGCCCTCAAGTCTCATAAAGGCCGTGTCTATGGTCCTCGCTAGGCACTCTCTAGGGGACACAATAAAGGGTATCTCTAACATCCTCTCTGGCCCTCCTAGGCCCTATTTGGCCATTTCTATAGTCCCTCTCTTGCCCCTCAAAGGGCCACATTTTGGCTCTCTATGGTCCTCTTTAGGCCCTATTAGCCCTAACTATGGCCTCTATTTTGGTCCCATCTAGGTCCTCTAAAACCTTCATTATGGCCACTCTAGGGTCCCTCTGGCCCTGTAGGCCCTCAGTGGCGTCTCTATGGCCCAACCAAGGCTGTCTCTATTGTGCTATCTAGACCCCTCTAGGGCCCCCCTCCACACCTGTTATTGTCTTCTCTGGCCTCTCTAGGCCTTCACTTTGGGCCTCTATGGTTTCCCTAGACCTAACTAGTGATCCCATGGCCATTTCTATGGTCCTCTCTGGCCTTCCTAGGCCCCACAAATGGCCGTCACAATGTCCATCAGACCTTATCAGGCCCTCACTTGGTCATTTTATGGTCCCATTTTGCCCTCAAAGGCCCTCACTATGGCCGCTCTTTGGTGCCCTAGGCCCTCTCTTGGTCCTACTATGTCCATCTCATATCTCTAGGACCCCTCTCACAATGGTAGCTCTATCTCCTTCTAGGCCCTCTCTAGTCCTCACTAGGCCGTCTCCATGGGCCATCTAGGACCCATCTAGGACCTCATTTTGTCATTACTATGGTCCCATCTCGGGCCCCCTCTAGGCCTTACTATGGCTGTCCTAGGTCTTCCTGGGGCACCTTCTAGGCCTCACTATTGTCCTCTCTATGATCCTCATAGGGGCCTCTCTTTAGTCCTCGCATAGGGTCTAACGGTCCCATCCAGACACCTTTAATTCCTCACTATGGCCATCTCTATGGTTCCATATAGGCCCCCTCTAGGCCCACACTATTGCCATTTCTATGCTCCTCTCTAGGCACCCGTAGGCACACAATATTCTCGTCTCTATGGCCCTCTCTAGGCCCTCTCTAGGCCTTCATTAGGCTGTTTCTATGGTCCTCTCTAGGCACCCCCAAGGCCCCCACTATGGCCATCTGTTTTGGTTCTCTCTATACCCTACTAGGCCATCATTAATGCCATCTATATGGTCTCATCTTGGCCCTCTCTAAGCCCTCAGTATGGCCGTTACTATAGTCTCATCTAAGACCTCGCTAGGCCCTCACTATGCAAGTCTCTGTGGTCCCATCTAAGCCCTATGTAGGCCCTCATTATTCCCGTCTCTACGGATTTCTCTTGGACCTTCTGGGCCATCAGTATGGCCATATCTATGGTCCTCTCTAGGCCCTCTCTAGGGCCCCCAATATGGCCGTCTCTATGGCCCACTCTAGAACCTTCTAGGCCCTCACTATGACCATATTTATGGTCCTCTCTAGGCCCTCTCTAAGCCCTTAGTATGGCTGTCTCTATGGTCCTCTCTAAACCCGATCTAGGCTCTAAAAATAGCTGGATTTATGACGCTCTCTATGCCCACTCTAGGCATACACTATGGCCATCTCTATAGTGCACTCTAGGCCCCCTCTAGAAAACCTCTATGCTGTCTCTATGGTCCCCCTAGGCCTTCTCTAGGCACACACTATGGCCATATCTATGGTCCTATCTAGCTCTCTATAGTCACTCACTATGGCAGTCCCCATCGTCCTCTCAAGGCCCTCCCTATAGCCAACTATATGGTCCATCAAGCCCCTTTCTAGGCCCTCAATATAACTGTCTCTATAGACCCATCTAGGCCCTCTCTTGGCCCTCACTATGGCCGTCTCTATGGTCCTCTAGGACCTCTCTAGTCACTCATTGTGGCAGTCTCTATCGTCCTCCCTAGGCCACCTTTAGGCCCTCAATATGACAGTCTCTATTCTACTCTCTAGGCCCTCACTATGGATATCACTATGGTCCACTCTAGGCCCTCTCTAGGACCTCACTATGGCTTTCTCTATGGTCCTCTCTAGGCCCTCTCTATTGCAGTTCTATGGTTCCTCCCAAGGCACCCTTCTAGGCCCCACTGTGCCCATCTCTATAGGCACCTCTAGGCCCTCCGTAGGTCCTCACTATGGCCATCAATATGGTCCTCTCTGGGACCTCTCTACACCCTCAAAATTTCCATATCTATGGTCCCCTCTAGGCCCTCTCTGACCCTCATTATGGCCATCTCTATGGTTTTCTATAGGCCCTCACTATGGCAGTCTCTATGTCCTCTCTAGGCTCCTTGGCCCTCACTAAGGCCATCTAATTGTCTGATCCAGGCCCTGTCTAGGCCCTCACTACATACATCTCTATGAGCCACTCTAGGCCTCTCTAGGCCATCCATATGGCCGTGTCTAGTGTCTTCTCTAGGCCCGTCTATAGCTGTCTCTGTGATATTCTCTAGGCCCTCTCTAGTCCCTCAATATGGGGATCTCTGTCCCTCTAGCCAACCTCTCCCAGGCATCCTATGTCA
>JAJTUV010004332.1:0-12500 GCA_021653895.1 Mastomys natalensis
GGGGGGGGGCCTGTGGGGACCATGAGAAATCTCATTGTCTTTTTTCTAGTGGCGCATCTGGGGCCACTTGAACCCCTTTGGAGAGCTCTGAGTCTCCTGGGTGCCTAGCCCTGCACGGGTATGTAGGGGGTGTATACTAGGACCAGAAAGAAGGATCTAAGGGAGAGGCTTGGGGGACTTTGGAATGAAAAAGGGAGAAAAGTGTCCCCTGAGAGCTAGGGGTGGTTGTAAGGGGCGGGGGTGTGAAAGGGGGTTCTAGAGAGGGGAGATTGTGGGGAGCGGGAATTTTAGCTCATAATGGTTCCTTTTTTCCCGCTCACCGGGGAATCTTACTTAGTAGGGCTTAGAATTCGGGGCCCCAACCCAGGCCGGTTGTAAAGGGAGGCGGGTTTGGGGATGAATACTTCCTTCTTTTGATATGTCCTTGCCCCAGCCCACCTCGCTTTTTTTCCTAGTCTAGGGTTGTTATCCCTATTTTCCCTTTTCCTTTTTTTTATTATTTTTTTTTAAAAAAATTCTCTTCCTGGAGCTGTGATTCAGGTAGGCAAGGAGTCCCAGGTCTTCAGTAATCCCCCAAGCCCCCAAAACCCCTTTTCAATGATCGGGGACCCCCCCATCATTTTACAAGAAACCTGACTGTGTCCCCGGGTGGCAAGACTCTAGGCAGTGTCTTGGCTCTGGCCAAAGTGAGTAAAACACCTGATATGCTGTAGCTCAAGGGGTGTCCAAAAGAGCCGGGCTGTGAGGAAACCCTCCGGCGGGTTCCTTGAAAGCCGCGGCTCTGATACCTGACACAAAAAGGCAGCATAGTAAAGCTTCTCCTGGCTAGCTTACCTTCCCCTAAATCCAGGGGAGGCAAAGGATGAAGGCCAAAAGAAAACCTGACCTTCTCTCCATGCCAGGACTTCTGGAAGAATAAACAGGTCCTGGAATAAACAGATGACAGCTAAAATCCCAAAAACGGAACCAGAGGACCTCGTCTCTGTCTCTTCCACCCTCTCGTACACCCCTCCAATCCCCCCCCCCCCCCCCCCCTTTTCTTGTCTCTGTGTGTGTGTGTGTTGTGTGTGTTTTCTATGTATCATTACCTTTTTGGGCCTTTAGTCGGGGAAACCCAGGGCCCCCGATTGCCCAAGCAGGTCTATTTTTTGGGGCCCGGGTGGATCTTTACTTAGGGGTTGAGCTCCCCATTGTCTGGGAAGGCCAGGTTTGAAAGTAGGGAAACCCTTTAAAGGGTAATTAACCCAGCCATACGGGGGGGCACCAGGTGTAGAAAGGCCCGAGGGGACAGCAGAGGGGTTTTTTTCCCATGGTACTTCTGTCTTTTGGGGGATGAATGAGACAATTTCTTGGTAATAAATAAAGGAGGGGCAGGTACCACCCTTCCTTGGGTTCTTGAGCGCCCTTGCACTTCTGCGAACTCAGGGGAACCCTCCGGGGGTAGAGAAGCTCTTTTGGGTTTGTATCAGAGCAATCCTCCGGGTAGGTTTTTTTTAGGGAAAGGAAAAGGTTGGGGGGGTTTCTCTCCGGGAGGATGTTAAAAGGAGCCTTCTTCCAGTATTTTTGATTTAAAGGGCGGCCCAGGGGCAACATTTGGAGCCTCTCATGCTCATGAAAGAAAGGTTTGGGTGGGGGAAATTTTGGAAAAAGCTTTTCTCAAAAAACCATGGCATACATTTTCGGGAAACCAGAGAGCCCCTTCCCGGCCCCCTAAAAAAATGAAACCGGGAAAGGGAAAATAAATTGGAGAAAAAAAAAGAGATAGTAACTAACAGGGGACTTTTGGGGGCCCAATAAAAAAACCCAGGCCAAAAGGAAAATTTGGGATTTTTTGTTTCCCCATTAACATTTTTTGAAGATTTTCCCCAAGGGGAAAACTTTTTCCTTTAAAAACTTTTTAAAAGGGAACTAAAAATTTTCTGTTAAGAGCCGGGCCAAGGCCCCATACACCAAAAATTTGGGGAAAAGGGGGGTTAGCATGGGGCTAATTTTCTTATGATTGGCATCAGCCGAAAAATTTCCACTCTTACCCTTGGACAGTTTAAAAGTTGGAGGACTGAATATGAGGATGAGCAAAGAAGTATTTCAAAAATTTGGGCCTTCAAAAAGGGGTAATAAACCCTAGGAGGTCAATTTTTCTTGGGTAGAGAAAAAGTATGCTGTTCCCCAGGAACAAGTTGGTTTTAAAAGGGAAGTACAAAAAAAATTTTCCAAATAGCAGTAGGTGCTTGGAGAAGGTTTCCCTCAAGTTGATGGAAAGAAAACCCCTTTTGGGGGGGAATCAAAAAAAAACAAAAGACCCATATGAAGCCCTTTTTTACTAATTGGGGAGGCTTTAAAGGCAGGATGCTTCCCCCCTCTGAGGGCTCTGACCCATTATTAAAAAAATTTGCACAGAAAGGCCAATACTCTTTTCGGGAAATAATTAGCCCAAACCCCAGAAAAACAGGGTCTTTTACAAATAACATTTTTAAGGCTTTTATAGATGCCTTACCAGGAGTGGTCCAGGGGAAATGGCCTATGCTTCACAATACAAGGGAAAACATTTTTACGCCCTATTTTCAAACAAAATGGGGAAGAAACCAAAGGTTTAAATGCTTTTTTTGAGACCAACAAGCCCACACGAGCTGAAATTTTGAAAAAAAAGAAGACAGACATCAAAGAATAAAAATAAAAAAGACCCAGGCATGTGGAAAATTTTTTAAACCCCCAACACTTGGGGGCAGAGGCAGGGGGTTTTCCGATTTTAGGCAACCCTAGTCACGAGTATTTCAAGGACAGCCTGGACAAACAGAAAAACCCCCTGTCTCAAAAAAAACAAAAAAACCCAAAAAAACCAAACAAAAAAAACTAAAACAACAACAACAATAAAAAAAATCAACAAAAGAAAAAAAACCCAAAAAAAACCCCAAAAAAAAAAAAAAAAAAAAAAAAAAAAAACCCCCCCAAACCTCAGTTTTTGGGAAAGGAAGGGGAAAACCTTTGTATTAATGAATGAAAATTTCCAAATTCATGAGGATGGAACCCTTCAAAACGATAAGGAAAAAAAAAAGGTTAAAAGGGGCAAGCCCTCAGCCCCAAAATAAAAAAGAGAAAAAAGGGAGACAGGGGAAGGTAAAAGTAAAATGAATCCCCCTTGGCCCCCAATTTTAACATCTCAAACTTAACCAGAGCACCACCAGAAAGTACAGGACTAACATCGGGCAAAGGACAAAATTAAAAACCTCTTTTAGAGGGAGTGCAATTCTTAACACGGGTTTTAAAGGGGCCCACTATCCCCTTTGGGCACCTTTGGGTTTTGGGGTATTAGGGAAAAAATTTCAAATTAATAAAAAAGTTGATGAAATTTACCTGGAAAATTTTGGTTAAAAACTTCAATGGAGAAATAAAATTTTTTTTTAAGGCCAAAAAAAATAAACAAAACAACCTACAAAGCCCCAAAAGGGTAGCTCAGGAATTCTACTCCCCTAAAAAACAAAAACCCCCAACCCAAAAACCCAAAAAACACCCCCAAGGGGGAAAAAGGGGGTTTGATTTCCAAAGAAGGGGGTTACCCTTTGGACCGGGAAAATTTACTAAAAAAAACCCCCTTTAAAAAAATTGTAACAATAGAAAAAAAAAAGCCCAAAAGGAAATTATTCGCACAGGCCCAATTTAGGTCTTCAATTTGTGGGAAAGGATGGCCGGGGACATGGCAATATTTTTCAAACCCCCTCTACTCTGGACACGGGAAAACTAGCTTCCAACTTAGTTCAAAGTTAAAAAAAACCCTTTACAGGGAAAAAGGGAAGGGAAAAATGGGAAATTTTTAAAACCTACTTTTTTTTTCCTTTCTTTGCCATTCCCCCCACCAGGGAAAGAGTTTTAACTAGGGGCAATGAAATAAAATTTAAACCACAGTTTAAAAATGGAATGATCACCATTTTTTAAATCCCAAGCTCGGGTTTGAATTCTATTCAGTAAAATTTCATGGAAAAAAGAAAAGCCTTTTTTGTGTGAATCATTTGGCCCTCAAATTTTCAGGAAAAAAATACGGGTTTTTAGAACAACAAAGTTTTTTAAGGGAAGGAACACGCAGTGATTTGTTTTTTAACATTCCCTCTTTTAAATTTTTCAAAGGCCATTGAAAAAGAAATCAAGGGAAGGGTTCCCCCAAGGTAAAAAATATATTTCCCACTCTTTGCCCAAAATTTTGAAAGATCAACCCTTAAAACATCTATTAAAAAATAAACAAACTTTAAAAAATTTCTTTTTTATAAAAGGGACTTTAAAAAGAACAGCCAACAACTAAAAACTTTATATAAAAATACTTTTAATAATAGAAATCTATTTTTTTAAAAATTTACTCCCTTTTGTAAATTTAATTGTTGGGGGAAAAAAAAAAATTAAGGAAATTTAAAAACTCAGGGAAAAATTTTAAAAAACGGGAGACTAAATTTTTTTTGTGGAGTTTAATGTAAAACCTTAGACAATTACATCCCTAGAACTTTTGAAAAAAATTTAAATAAGTAAATTTGGCTTTTTTTTGCCAAAACCCCGTTATCTTTTTTTTTTTTTTTTTTAAATTAGATTTTTTAACGTAAAAACCCTTTTCCCAATGTTATATCGGGGTCCCCTCCCATTTTTCCCCCAAAAACCCCTTTTACCCCCCAAACCCACCCCCCAAATTTTTTAATAAAGGGTTTCATCCAACATCCCCCCAAAACCCATCAACCTGCTCTCAAAAACCCCCAAACCATTAGGGAATGAAAACCTTTGGGGGCCCCTTGACCGTCCAACCTACTGATTTCTGACAAGGCCACTCTCAATTATCTAAATAGGTGGACCCAATGATTTCCTCCCTTTTTTCCCAAAAGGTTTGGAGGTTTAGGCCTAGCTCTGGTAGAATTTTTTGATATTCCTTCTAAAAAGGAACAAAGCGGGCCACTTTTTGGGTCTTCCTTCTTCTTCTTGATTTTCCATAGGGTTTCAAATTGTTGCGTCTTAGGTTTTGGGGATTTTTGGGGCTAATATCCACTTATCGGGGGGGGGGGGGGTGACTGCATATCATGGTTTTTTCTTTTTTGTTTGGGGTCATCCACTCTGGATGAAAATTTGGGAAAGCTCCATCCATGTGCCTAAAAATTTTCCTTTAACTAAATTTTTTTTTAATAGCTGATAGTAAAAACCCTTTGTAAAAAATGTACCCCCTTTTTCCTGTACCCCATTTTTTCTTTTTGAAGGACATCGGGGGTTCTTTTTTTAAAATTTTTAAAAATATTAAAAAAAAAGGCTTTTTTAGGGAAAAAGAATTTTAAAAATTGCTTTAAAAAAAAGGGGGCTTAAAAAGGTTTTTCCAAAATTTTTTCCTTGATTTTCCCCAAAAAAAACTCTTGAAAATTGCCTTTTTAAAAAAAAAAGAAGGGGAAAAACCCCTTAAAACCCCCTAAAGGAGTTTCCAACCCCTTCCATAGGGGCCGGGGTTTCCTTTTAACCCAAAAAAACAAAGAAAAAGGGCCCCAAAAATCTTGTTAATTGATCCCCCCAAAACCCAATAAAAAAAATGAAACGCTAAGGGAAGGGACCCCCCCTAACCCTTTTTTTCCCCCTTTCCCCGGGGGCAAAAAAAATAACCCTTTTTGATTCACAAAAGCAACCTAAAGGGCCGGCCAAAAAGGGACTTTAAAATTAAAAAACCCCCCAAAGCCCCCAATTGAAAATTTAATCAAACCTTATTACAAAGACAAATTTTAAAAATTCCCTTTTTTTTTTCCCCTTTCCCCGGTCAAAAAATAAAAATTAATTTGGAAAAGTTTGAATTTTTAAAAAAAATTGCTGGCCTTTTTGGACTTATACTTAACCAAAAAAAATTTCCCTAGACCCAATTTTAAAGGGAAAACATAAAAATTAAAAAGGCCCCTGAGAAAAACAAAGGGAAAAAAAAACCTGGTTTCCTTGTTGATTGGGTTTTAAAAATTAAAAAGGTTTTAGGCCCCTTATTACCCTTTTTCCAAAAAAAGGGTTTTAAATTTTGCTGTTTTTAACATTAAAAAATTTTGGGGTTTTTTAAATAGCGCCAATTTTAAAAAACGGGAAAATTTTTTGGTAGAAAACCCTTTTAAAAAAACAAAGAGAAAGGAAAAAACCAGAAAACTTAATAAAAAAGGTTTTAACCTCTCCAGGGTTTTTCCCACCCTTTTCCCCCAAATTTTTGGACCCCCAAAAGAGGGAATATTTTTCCTTTTTTATTTTAAAATTCCCTTTTTGGCCCTTAAAGGCTAAAAATTTTGGAAAAAAAAAAATTTAAAAACCTAAAAAATTTATCCTTTCCCTAGGGGCCCAAACCGGATGGGGGCTTTAGGGTTTTTTAAAAAGTCCCCAACCAAAAAAATAAGGGACTTTTTTTTTCCAAAAACCCCCCAATTTTTTCCAGAAAGGGAACCCAAACCCCTCTACGGTATCAAAAATTCTTTTAAAATGGGAAACACTAAAAGGAATTAAAAAAAATTAAAAATTTTTTCCGGGTTTGAGGGCAAAATATCATGGGGTTTTGGAGAAGAAACCCCAAAAAAAAGGGAAAAAAAACACCCCGATGGGTTTTCCCCCCTAAAATCCTCCAACCTAAAACCTATAACCAAGTGAAGGGAAGCCAAAATTTGGTCCCTTTTTTTTTAAAGGTTAAAAAAGGCCTGGGGGGCCCCCCCCCCCCCCCCCCCCCCCCCCCCCCCGGGGGGGGGGGGGGGGGGGGGGCCCCCCCCAAATCCCCCCTTCGCAAGATTTGAATCCCCAAAGGCCCTTCTATACTTAAAGAAAAAAAGATATGGGGGGCAGCCGGCTTATACACTAAAGGGCCCACAATCAGCCATAGGCCTAAAATCAAAATTGGGGTGACATAAAACATGCAAACCCAAAAGGGTCTTGGGTCTCTGTGGAAAAACATTTGAAAGGGTTTATAAACTATTTTTAAACAGTTTTTTGTGAAAACTTACCACCTGAGTAGCCCCAATAAAACCCTTGAAAATAGGTAGCCTTGGGGGATAGTCCAACTTGAAAAGGGACACTGAATCATGGGCAAAAGTCATAGTGAATTTGTACCCTAAACCCCTTCCCCTGCAAAATCCCCTTTTTCTGAAGTTACTGTAACCCCCCTGAAAAATACCCCTTTGGTGCACCCCCTTTTCCCCCACCCCGACTTTTTGGTTTTAAAAACCCCCCCTTGTGAATAATTAAAAGTTATGATTTGTTTAAAAAAAAATTAAAAAAAAAACCCGTACAAAGGGGTTTCCCTTTCTTTATTACTTTAAACATGGATGATATTGTTTTTACCGAAAGCCCAAAGGACTTAACTGAAAAAATTTTTTGAAAAATTGTTTTAAAGGTATTAAACCTCGGAAATGGACTAATTATTGCCCCTTGTTTAAAAATCCAACGTAAGAACCCAATTTTTTTTTGGGGGAAAAAAAAATTTCAAAGGAAAATATATTATACTAAAAAATTACAACTTAAAAATTGATAAATTAAAGACATTTAAAAAGTTTTTTAAAAAACCTATTGGGAAATAAAAAATTGCTTTAGCCCCCTTTTTAAAAAATTTGCCACGGGACAATTCCCTCTTTTAAATTTTGAGATTCCTAAAGGAATCCTGATCCCAAATCTAAAAGACATTTTAACAAAAGAAGCCTTAAAAACATTAGAATTGATAGAACAAAAGTTTGAAAGAAGCAAAAAAAACAAAAATAAATTATCTCAAACCATTGTCCCAAAATAAATACATAAATCATCTTAAACCCCCACTGCATTTTGTGACAAGAAAAATGTACTAGAATGAGGTTATCTCCCTAAACTCAAGAAAAAAATGATATCTTCTTTTTCCTTTCACATTTAGATAATTAATTAATTAAAGGGGGATAAAAACCAAGAGAACCATTTGTAAAGAAATACATAAATTCTCTTAAATAAAAAGAAAAATTTGGAGTTTTTCCCAACCCAAACTGCAGTTTTGGGTGTTTTGTACTAGCTCATTGTATGGAACAAAAAAATTTTAATGCCCCAAAAAACCCCAAAGTTAAATTTTGAGAAGAAACGGGAGATAATCTTTCCTTCAAAAAATAGCATGGGAACCTTTTTCCCAAATTCCCCCCTCTTGGAAATTTACAGAGGGTCCATCTAAGGGAATTTCGCTGCCCAAAGTAAAAACAAGAATGTAATTATTAAAAGGGGTAAAAGAAATTTTTTTCTTTTTCCAAGGGCATTTTTGAAGTTTTTTAAAGAAATTAATGCCCTTTAACAAAATATCAAAAAATTTTTAACCCCTTCATACAGTTTCAAAATAGTTGTTTTTTTTATTTCCTAAAAATAAGACAGCTCTTATATCCAAAAACCCAAAAATTTTGAAATCACCCTTTCTTCACTTGCAAAGTAAAATTTTTATCAAAAAAATTAAAAAATTTATAGGACAAGGGAGGGACAGTTTGGGGTTTTTCCGGGGCCCATTATTTTAAAAAAAGCTATGGCAGTTTTAAATTATCAACAAAAACTTTTGATTGGCTATTGGTTTGAACAAGCATTGGGAAATTATCTTTACACATCAATCACTTTGTCCTTAAGAAAATTTTTTAAATTTTGATGAGAGAACGGCTAGGAAAAATTGTAAGGACTTTTTAAAACATTGCCCTGTTTGTTTATCATTCTTTAAAAATGAATTTAAACCCCCAAGCAACCAAAACCCTCAAGTTTTTGGGGAAATGGATGTAACTCATATCCCCCTTTTGGGAACGTTGGCCTTTTTCCCCCAAGTTATTGTGACACCTATTTTCATTTGGCCCAGGCCCAAAAACCAAAAATGGGGGGGACTTTTAAAGATTCATACAACATCTGAAAATAGCTTCCCTTAAAGGGGGCCCAAAAAAGAATTAAAACTGATAATCCTCCGTTTAAAATTTCTCCAGTTTTTGCAAATTTTTGGGCTTTCAATGGGGTATAAAAACATATTTGGGGGAATTTTCCAATAAACCCCCAAAGGATAGGCTTCAAAAAAAAGGACCTAAAAATTTCTTAAAGTACAATTTCCCAAAGGTTAAAACTATGGTCTTTTAGTTTTTGTGCCTCATAAATTTTTAAAAGCCCCCGGCTTTTTTTAAACCATTATTCATCTTAATAAAAGGTGATAAAGGTTTTCCTCCTCTGCAAAAAATTTGGTTTCCCCTACAGCAACTGCTATTCCTTTAGTAAAGTGGAAGGATTTTTTCAAAAAGGCAAAATAAAAGGGGGCCCCAATGTTTTATCACCCCGGGGGGAAGAGGAAAGGAGGGTTTTTTTCCCCACAAAATGAAAAATTTTCCCAAAAATCGGGATGGGCAAAAGGGCTTTTTTTGCCCCCTTGCACAAAAAAACCTCTAAAAAACTTTCCAAAAACCCAAAGAAGCAAAAGAATTTGGGGAGAAGTTTTTAAGAAAAAGGAAGAACTTGCTCTTTTCTTTTTTCACAGGCAAACACTTCATGGATATACCAAACAAGAAAAGTTTGGTAGAGTCAGAAAAAAGCAAACAGAAATGGGGAGAAAATTGGCCCCAGAAACGGGCCCCCCAAAACCCAGCCTCACTGAAGTCAATAGGGGAAACCAGGCCAAAAGAATGCCAGGGAAAATTTTTTGCCTGTGTCGGGCTCAAGGAAGCAAATATCTTTGAAGAGTCCAGACCAACAATCATTTGGGTATGTCACTTTTCCAAGCCCCATTCTCAATCCAAACCAGGGAAATTTTGTTTTTTATTTTCTCTTCCCCCAACACTCCTGGCCAACATAGGGTTGGTCTTTTCTCAGCTGATATCTCAAATTATTTCTATATAACAATCTATCTATCTATCTATCTTCTATCTATCTATCTTCTTCTTTGGGCCCTTTCTATCTTTCTTTTGGGTATATCTATAAACTGTAATTTTATTTCTTTTGAAACAAGGTCTGGACCATGCGGGCCCCTTGAATTTCCCAAGATGTGCGAAGGGGGGGGCCCAAGGTCTGTTCACATTTCCCGGGCTTGAAAAACTAAGAGTAAAAGGCATCTCAATGTACCCTTTGGGCTACCCCTTTAAACCTTTAAAGACCCCTTTAGACCCCTTTAATGAAAAGTTTTAACAGTTGGCAATTTTTTAAAAATATTCCCCCCCACACCAACTCTTTTCTCTTAGAAAGAAATAATTTCGGGAAAATCAGCTTTTAAAAATTAAAACAGAAATAAATTTGGGGTTGGTAAAGGGTAAAACTATTTTTTTAACTAACACTGAGGGAAATCCTGACCCCAATTTTTGGGTTATTTTTAAAAAATTAATAGCACAAAATAAGAATAAACCCCAAAAACCCAGGTGCAAAAAATTTATTTAAAAAGTTTTTTAAAAACCCAAATATTCAATTTTTTTGCTGCCAGAGAGTAATCCAAAGCACTCATCAGGGGGTTCAAAAAAACCCCTGTGATTATCAGGGATTACAGAGTTTTTTCTTGCCCAAAAGGGAAAATTCCCGGATTTGAAAGGGAGAAAAAAATTTTATTTTTGTTAATAGATAAAAAAACAGTTTCCATAATTTGTCAATAAAAGAAGTTAGATAAAGAGAGGGTCTCTCCTCTCCATTATAAACATAGATAGAAAACATCATCATTTACAAAAAAATTTAATTTTTTTAGAGCTTTTTTTAAAAAAATAAAGGGATACTTAACAAAAAAAAAAAAAAAAAAAAAAAAAAAAAAAAAAATGTTCCACAAGATTTTTGAATGTTCCGTGGCCCCCTAAACCCTAATGTTTTTTTTAAAAACAAAACCCAAGAGGTTTTGTTTGGAATTTCCAGAGTCGGAGAGCTTTACATTATTTTTTTGAAAGATTACTCTGAACAACAAAACCATTTCCCAACCTTGTACCCCCCCCCACAGACAATACCCCTCACTCACCAAAACCCCCACCCCTGTTTTTATGTGCTTTTTGTAGTGACCAAAAAGTTTTTAAAATAATAAACCCCCCTTTAAATAGCAAAGACCCTTTGAGAGCCCAAATTTGGAAATTTGAAAAAATTCCAGTACTTCAAGAGTGTTTTTTTCCCTTAATTTTTCCAAGTTAAAAAAAATATTAATTCAAAACCCTAACATGGGGAAAAAACCACTGTGGAGCAATAAAAAATATTAAAAAACCCAAATGGAAAAAAAAACAGTGACCCCCCCGGTTTTTTATTGCCCAGTTTTTTTATTTTTGTAAAGGTGGTGTGTATGTAAACCGAGAATTTTAAAGGTTTTAAATTTAATTTCCTTACAGTCCCTCCTCTGCCTATGGAATGCCAAGACTCACAAATTTATGGGTTTTGGGTTTTTGTTTCTGTTCGGGTTTTTTTAAGAAATTTCTAAAATTTTTATGTCTCTGAAAAAGAATCTTTTTCTGAACACAAACTCTGGAAAATTTCTGGGAAAATAGATTATTTTCATGGAAAAAGTGTTTGAAAATTGAAGAAATTGTTGAAAAAAACTAGTGATGCAAATTAAGATAAAAAGTTAACAATTTAGGGAAAAAAAACAAATATTGGAAAAAAAATTTGTTAAAAAATAATGACCAAAACAAAAAAAATTATGAAACGTTTAATTTTTTAAAAAATTTTTTTTAATTTTGGGTTTTAGGGGGGAAAAATTAAGTGGTAAAAAAAATTATCTAAAAAAAGGGAAAAAGAATTTTGAAAAAAAGGGTTAAAAAATAAAAATTAAATTTTAAAAAATGGAAAAAAAACTAAAAATTTTATTTAAATTCTTTAAAAGGGTTAAAAAAATTTAAAAATTTTTTAAAAAAATTTTTATGAAAAAAAATTTTTGAAAAAAATGTGATTAAAGAAAAATTTTTAAAAATTTTGATTTTTAAAAAATAGGAAAAATTGAAAATTTTTTGTGATTTAAAAAAAAAAACTTTTAAAAAAAAATATGGAAAAAAAAAATTTTTTAAACTTTAAAAGTTTCAAAAAAAATTTTTTTCCAAAAAGGAAAAATTTTTTTGAAACGAATGTGATTAAAAAAAAATTTTTAAAAAATTTAATAAATTAAACCCAAAAAAAAGTTTGAAAAATTAAAGATTTTTTAAAAATTGGGGATTCAAATTAAGGTAAAAGGTTAAAAATTTAAAGAAAAAAATTTTTAAACACTTGGAAAAAATTTTATCAAATAAAAAAACCAAAAATTTTTAAAAATTGAAAATTTTTTAAAAAAATTTAAAAAAAACAAAAAAATTTTTGTTTTTGTGAAAAAAAAAGTTTAATTTTTTTAAAAAAAATTTCCAAAAAAAAAAATTTCACCAAAAAAATTTTTTGAAATTAAAATTTTTAAAAAAATTTTGAAAAATTAATAAACATGGAAAAATTTTAAAAAATTTTAAACCTTGAAAAAACCCTTTATATAAATTAAAAAAAAACAAAAATTTTGGGAAAAATTTAAAACCCAAAAAAATTTTTAAAAAAGGTAAAAAAAACAAAAATTTTGAAAAAAAAAAAAATTTGTAAAAAAA
>JAJTUV010004332.1:17500-19888 GCA_021653895.1 Mastomys natalensis
TTTTAAAAGACAGAAAGATTGTATCAAAATGAACTCATTCAAACAACAGAAAAAGAAAAAAAATTTAAAAAAACATGACTTTTTTAAAAAAAATTTTCCTGCCCAAAAAATTTCAAAAGTCTTTAAAACTGGGATGCTTATTACCAAAAACCAAGTATTGATCTTTAAATTGGGAAAACACTACCAGATAGTTACAAAAGGGGGTGCGATAATTAAATGGGGGTTTACAGAATTGAAATAAAACAACCCTCAAAAATTTTAAAAACTAATCAAAAAATTTTCTTCTAACAACCCCAAGAAAAGAACAGGGGTCAAAAAAAACCCCATCAAGATTCCATTTAAAATTTTTGAAAGGTTTTTGAAAACGAAGGGCCCGACACTTAGATGGTAGGGGGTAAAAAACTTAAACCCAAGACTACCAAAAACCAAAGGGCTCCCTTAAATTTTGGGCAGATGATCCCGGAAACCCTTGGGGCCTGGGAAAACTAGAGAAGAAAAAATTAAAAAAACATGGTAAAACCTCTCATGGCCAAGTCTAGTAAACAAAATAAAGCCCTTTATCTAAAAAACCAAGGAGTACCTGGGAAAACATGAAGGCATTGTTAAAAGGGTGGGGAAAGTTTCCAATAAATTTTGGGGAAAAAAACCCGGGAATACTGGAGGGCCCCAAAACATTTTTAAACCTGGAATCATAGCACCCTTTAAAAAGCTTTGGGAGTCCTTAAAAAAGCCAAGGGCAACAGAAATGGCTAGGAAGTGTGGGAAAGTAAGAAAAAAAAAAATTCTAAGACTTGTATACCCAACCAGGGGAAAATTTTGAAAGATTTAAAAGACCCCGAAAATATGTGTTTGTCTGGTTTGCCCTTAACAGGGGCCCTAACAAGGGCAAGGGCGGGAAATATGGGGTTCCCAGAACCCATAAGAGACCTTGGGAAAATAAGGAAGGAAATGTAAAAAGGGGGAAAGATCTTATAAAATGGGAGGCCGAAAGCCTGAAAGGTCTGGAAATGTTTGGGAAATCTGAGAGGCCCGGAAAATTCAGCAGGTTAATAAAAGGGTGAAATCATCTAGCATTTGGAGGGCTAGTAAGCCCTGGGGGTCTTAAAAACTAGAAAAACTGGAAAGGCCCTGAAACCTATTTAAAGGATGGACGGTTTTGGGTAAGCAATTTGGGAAACCTGGGAATTTTTGAGAGATGTGGAAAGGTTTTAAAAGGGATTGGGAAATTTTTTTGAGTAAACCTGTCAGGAATTTGGAGACCTAGTAACCCCTGGGAAAATTTTTTAAAAAAAAAATAAACCTTGTAATTTTTGAATGAGTAAGGAAGTGAGGTTTTGTAAACATGTGAGGCTGCTAAGCATGTGGGGGAATCAAAGGGAAAACCTGGTTTAAACATAAGATTTTAAACTTTTTCCTAATAGGGCCCGGTATACACAAAAAGGTTTGGGAAATTTTGAATTTCTTTTAAAATGGAGGGGGTTAAAAAAAGATCAAAGTTTTTCAAAGTACAGAAGGCATAGAAGCCAAGTGAACTCTATTAAAAATGCAAGGTCTGGTACACAAATGAGGTTTACAAATGGGAGGCCAGTAGAATATGGAAAGCCTTGTAACCAATTTGGTACAAATCTTTGGGGTTTTCTAAGCCATGGGCCTGGAAACTTAGGAAGTGTGATAAAGGTTAGTAGCCGGAGAAATGGATAGACATACTAAGCATGGGAATCCTCAAACCCAAAAGTGATGGGGAAAGTATTGGAGGCCTAGAAAGACTGGGAGGTCTGAAGATATATCAAAGGAATGATAAGCCTTGAAGATGTGGAAAACATAGCAGGCCTGATAACAATGATAAGCATCCAAGATAGTGGAAGCCTAGAAAACATGGGAGTCTAGAACCTAATGTGCATGCAGAAACATGGGAGTCCTAGTATGAACAGGGAGCCTGAAAAAAAAAGGGACATGATAGACTGAAACACTTTGAAAACTTATGAGGACCAATGAAATAGAGAACTTTTGCAGAATTAGGAAGCTTTGTAAAGAGGGAAATCATAGAACCAATGGAAGATGAGGAAAGCATGGAAGACCTGAACTAATTGGCAACCTTGTATGCCTTGGAGGCCTGTGAAGCTTAGAAGACCTGGAAAACATGATTAGGCAGGCAAGAATGATGAGTCCTACTAAAGATAACAGTCCTATAACCCTAGAAAGACCTGCAAATCTTGAAGGACTAGTGAGGTTGCCTGTTCTAGAACTGTCGAGGCCTGGTAAGCATAGGATGCATAGGAAGCATTGGATACCTGTTAACAAAAAGTCTTGGATGGCCAGCCGGGTTTAAAATCCAGTATTATGGATAAGCCTAAAATTTTAGTTCGGGAAGTTATGGACATGGAAGTT
>JAJTUV010004333.1:0-23507 GCA_021653895.1 Mastomys natalensis
ATGGCGAAAAAAACTTTCCCATTACAATGCCTTCACTTTGGACAAGGGCTCGGACCTCTGTTTTCCACCGCTGACTTGCTGCGCTAGCGGCGACCTTCTAGGTGTGCTTTCAATCGCCTCACACCAAACACCTAATGAATGAGTTCAAGCATGCTTGGTGTGGATGCCTAAGGTCTGAAGGGCCCAGAGGTAACCTACTTCAAATTTAATAAATAAATAAGGGGGAGATGTAGGCAGCCGTATGACTAGCACCTGACAATGTAAGCAGCTGGCTTCCAGAGTGGCCAGCTCAGAAACTGGTAAACAAGTCCTTTGAGCATGCGTCGGCCTTGTGCCCCTCCTGAGCGGGCTTATGATAATGAGGTATTGGCAGCTTAACCTATCCTGAGAGGACACATCACCCAGCGCGCCTAGGGCAGCTAGATAAGCAGCTCGCTTCTGCTGCTGCGGCCTTTTGGCCCTTCGCTTCGCTTCCCTTCCCTTCCTGCCCTTCCCTTCCCTTGCCTTCCCTTCCCTTGCCTTCCCTTCCTTGCCTTCCCGGTCCGGTCCCCGGCCATACATCCCTATCCTAGTCCCTCGTCCAGTTCCCCGTCCCTAAGTCAAGAGCCGTTCCTGGAATAAAGCTGACTGAGAAGGATCCGACGTGTCGCGTCTTACTTGCTGGCCAAGGCGGACGCGACAAGTAAAGTCTCAATTTTCTATATAGATACACTCAGCTAATTCTTAGCATTTGAGCTCTGAGTTGTGGATCGTGGGTATAATTATACTACCTGATTCATTATCCCATTAAACAGAGCAAATAAAACAAAGAGCTGTATGTATAATCCAATGATAATGATATAATAGGAATCAAAGATTAAAATTCAAGTTTATCTGCCTAGTATTATAAACATAGATAACTATGCAGACATGCTGTTCTTAACACAAAGGATGGCAGAGACTGAGGTTTACTACTATACTCTGAGATGAGGACGAATAGAAACTACACAAGCATTTCAGTCTTGAAAATGCAAAGTACTGTCTCACCTGTGGAACTTATCAGCCATGCTCTCTCATATCACAAAGCTTATATCCTTGGATGCAGAGAAATCAAGAGGCAGCAAATATATCATCAAGTGTTTCAAATCCCCCCCCCAATAAACACACACACACACAGATAAGAAGCCATCTGAGTGCCTACTAGTGAGATGTTGATTTATAAAATTTCTATAAATCTCTTCAGATGATTATATTGTAGACATTAATATTATACCCATTATAGGCATTAAGTTTGTCAAAATGACAATGCAGAATATTATATGTGAATATGTCATTGTGTATTTAGAATACACACTAGGAAGAATAATATATGTAATAAATTGTCACTATTAACTACCTTCATCTGACTACACTTTTGAATATTTAATTGTATATTTAGTAGTAATTAAATAACTAAAGACATGTTCACCCAGGGAAGTTGCCATCACAACCAACTTGATGTTCTATCTAGGTTTTCTTCTCTTCTACTATCATTTTCTTCTTTCATTTCTTCCTTCTCATTTTCCCTGTTTTCTATTTTTCTGCTTTTCCTTCTCTCAATTTGTCTTTCATCCTCTTTCCCTTTATAGTATCTTCTTGCATCTCCTTTTTATTTCTACATGTGCAGTTCACTGCTCATGAAGTGTTGTCAAGGACATCCTTAGGCTTCAGTCCAATTGCCATGCTTTTAACATTTTTTTGAAGCTCTGCTGTGGTTTGGGACACTTAACTGTTGAAACTTCACCTGGAATATTGCAGCTGCTCTGTCCTCTAGGCCAAGGCATCTCCCTGAAACTTCTTCTTTATCTTGTCATTTTGTACATTGTGTTGTCTCTCCATTGGGGAATAGGTGAAATATTATAATTTAAGCTGATATGATCAACTATCACATTGAGACAGGGTAGACTTACAATTATCAATCATGATTGTAACCCTGATGGGACATGGACACAAACTTTTAGGAATGCCTTTGAAGATGTTTCCATAGAAGTTTAACTGACTAGGAAGCACTCTCTCTAAATGTAAGTGGCAGTATGCTGTGGACTATGAATATGTTACTGTATATTTAGAATATACATTAGGAAGAATAATGTATGTAATAAATTGTCACTGTTAAATACCTTCATCTATAGCCTCTACTGAAACCAAGGGTAGAGCAAGCACAGCATCATATATAATTGATTTAGTTTCCCTGGAGACCACAATATACACATGAGAGTAAAAATTTAGGATTGTACCCTTTACATTAAATAACTGGAGTCATTAATGTTTTTTTTTTTTTGTCTTCTATTTAAGAATTTTAATTATATATTGAAAGTCAAAATATTAAACCATCTTCATTCATAATTTGGAAATCTCAGTTTCACAGTATTAAGAGAGGATGCATTTGGGGCACAGTTAGTGGCAGATAATAACTCACTTATACTCACTGGAGGGTCTAGCTAAGGGATAACTGCAGTACAGAAGACAGAAAAAAACAAGTTATTGCTTTTCCATGTGTAATATCTGTGTACAACCAAAGTTACCACTCTGGGAGTATAGACAACCAGTAATCTTTGAAGAGGAAAAGGAAGGACAAAGATTAAAAATTACAACTAAAATGCATATAAAATAAAATAATAAAGTAAGGGAGAAATACACATTGCTCCTGGATTTAGAGCTAAGTTAACTCCCTAAATTCTATGATGCATCACACAGAGGACAGGTTATATGTAGCTTCCTTTTATCTCTTGCATATATTGAAGAGATCAGGACAGAATAAGGGATCTAAGAATGAAAATCCTCAAACCTATCACTCTTGAGCCTTGTTATTTACCATGCTCAGATGTCTTGTATCTTCATTTTCAGAAAATCTTCAGGCACCCACAGGAGTGTCCATTTTTCCTGCATAATTTTAGAGGACTATTGAAATATTAACCAAGGACTTGAACAGTTTTAGATTGTAAGTTGATCACAAAACTAAAACCTATGCCTTACCTAGCCAGAGCATATTCTCCTTGATTTTTGCTTCTTTTTTATTAATCTAAAAGTGTATGCAATATTATACATAATCTTTAATAAAACACAATTCATAAACGTAACTCAGTTTTACAATGCTACAGTTAAAGCACTAGAAGGTTTCATTCATTTGTTTAGTTTACCAACAAGGAAACCAAACAGCAGGTGTTCTAAGTGACTACTCCTTAAGGAGAACTGGGTTCCAGTAACCTCTGGTTACTTATTTACATGACCTTTGATAAGTTTAGGAACTTTTCATATTTCCATTGCTTTGTATCACACATATGTATGTGCCTAGTTACAATTTGTGATATGAATATAATCACAACATATGTCCCTAGAACAAGGTTTGAACTAAAAACATAAATGGCTTAATTGACATTCCCACTTTTAAGAAGTCCTCAAGTATTCATGAAATATTTTCACAGGCTTGCTTTTTTAAATTATGTGTATGTGCAATGAATACTTGTACCCTTGGAGGCTAGGAAAATGATGTCCGATTGCCTGGTGTTCCAGTTACAGACAGTTGTGAGCAGTGATGTGAGAGCTAGTAACTCAGTCCAGGTCTTCCGCAAGTGCAGCAAGTGCTTTTATCTCTCCAGCCCCCATTTGTAAAACTTTGAAAATCTAGAACATAAGATTTCTGTAAAATGCAAGATTTCATGCATTCGTGAAATATCTGTAGACTCATTCAGTATTGCAGACTCATGAGGAAGATTGTGTTTTTAGTTACATAGTTTAAATAAACCTGGTGTGATCAGCTTATGTCTCTGTGATAAAATACCTCAGAAAACCACCATAAAGGAGGTATGTTTTATGTTGTTTCATAGTTCAGAAGTTTTTAGCTCATTTGCTCCCAGGCTTATACATGGCAAAGAAGAGCACTGTGGCAGAGAACATGCAGTGAACTTGTATGGCTTGCCTCATGGAGGGTAAGAAACCTACTGAGCTGAGAGCGAGGCTCCTCTTGTCTAGCTGCAGAACCCTGGCCTACCTCATAGTTCTGCTCCTTCCATCAAGGTAGATCTCTTTCTCCTCAGTTGCTATCTCACATACCATTTTTCTCTAGAATCACCTTTATAGACACACTCAAAAATTTGTCTTACCAGATTCCCAGGAATCCTTCAATGCCATTACAATGGCCACCACAGAAATTGAAAATCAATATAGGATTTTCAACATTTGAAAAAAAACTTAAGGTGCTTTATCTCATGGGTGTTACTTATGGGATAACTTGAGAAGGAGTCCAATATGAACATAGACTGGGTAATATCAAATGTGAATATCTGTCTACATAAAACCAAATATTGGGGCTCGTTTCAGAGTACTTGGAGATAGCAATGTCCATAAAGAATGACCCTGGCCCTGTGAGATTGACAACAGCACCATGTAGATTATGAGTCCTTGGCTCTTCTCCCCACTCCAACACACCAAATGGGCAAGAACTCATGGGCTAATTCTTATGATCACTCAGATTCTAATTGAGTGGTTCCTGTTTCCCACTCAGTTATTTTTCCTGTGGTAGGACCTCTACCTCTGGCCCCTTAACATAACCACTAAAGGAAATCCCGCCCCCAGCTTTACCAAAGGGCGATATGGTTTGTTTGTATGATCAAGAATCTTAGGTACCTAGAATACTGACTTCTGCTTCATCAAACTTGAAGGTGTAATGTGTCTGGGACAGTCTAGTTATAGAGTGTCGAGTGCATGCAGAGGCTTTGGCTGATGTATGCCTTTGACCTTCTCTTCTATTCCACACAGAGTATATTTAAAAAAATAAAAAAAACCCAAGCAGACAAATAGATTGATGAATCAGAACATTGAGTCAAAAATAAATTCAAACATGTAAAGTACACTAGCCTTCTATAAATGTATCAAGAACTCAGAGTGGGAAGGGTAGTTTATTCAACAAAAGATACTGAGAAAGAAAGCTGTATATACACTCACAAAAAGAATGACATTTAAACCTACCCGTACACCACAGACAAAATCAACTGAAAATATTACACTTTCAAGAATAGAAGCACAAAGTATAAAATCCCTGAACAGAAACGCATAGGAAAAACTATTCTAACATTGAGCTTGGCAATATATTAATGAATATCTCACCAAAACCACAAATAATAAAACAAAAATTATTGAGACAACATAAAATGTCAAATATATTGGTTACTTTTTCAGTACTATAATAAAACACATGAGGCAAGATAACATAATTTTCCCCTTTTCCCATTAATTAATTTATTTACTTTACATCCCTATCATTGCCCATTCAGTCCTCACACCCTCATTGCCCCTCTCCTCAATTCCCTTCTCCTCAGTGAGAGTGGAGGCCCCTCCTTGGTATCTCCCAACCTTGGCACATCAAGTCTCTGTAGAACTAGGTGCATCCTCTCCCACAGAGGCTAGACAAGGCAGCTCATATGGGGAATGGGATCAATGAACAGGCAACCCTTTAGGGATAACCCTATTCCAGTTGGGCTGGAACTCACATGAAGTCCAAGCTGCACATCTATGTGCTGGGGAGGTGTCTAGGTTCAACTTCTGTATGCTCTTTGGTTGGTGGTTCAATCTCTGAGAGCATGCAATAGTCCAGGTGAGTTGACTCTGTTGGTCTTTCTGTGGAGTTCCTATCCTCTTTGGGAATCTTAATCCTTCTCCCACTCTTTCATATGAGTCCCAGAGAAGGGAAAAAATGGGGCAAGATTGCGTGTGAGGATGACTAGGTTAGGGTGCAGCTATTGGGATATAAAGTAAATAAATAAATGAAGTAATGGAAAAAAAGAAAATCGTGAAGGAGTGTAAGAGACATAATAACATATATTTGCTGAAATAAAATGTTTTAAAAAGAGAAAAATTATATACCTTTATAAAGAAAAGAAGGCTGAGAGTCCCCAATTGGGAAGCCTCACTGACCTAGCATCTGGAGAGGATCCAAGAGCACAGTGGTCAAAGCATGTGTGCCACTGAGAGGTGACATTACAAATCGGGCAGAGTGTGATTCATGACTTGGACTCAGGAGTCACATAAAACTTGTTTTAACCCTTTCTATGTTACTTAGAGACCCTCCACTAAATCCCAGCTCTTAAATCACTTGACCACTCCTCAGACTGAGGAACCCTCAGAGTACATACTCAAGCAGATCAGTAATCAGTAAGTTGGAGAAAGATGCTTGTTAGCCAGGTATTTGATAAAGGTCTAACCTCAAAGGAGAACTTTCCTGTAAATCAGGAGTCTAGCATAAGACAGTTTTACCACTGGGCTGCCTAGACTGGGCATGCAGACCTGCAATCCTAACTTCTCAGGAGGAAAGGCAGTACGATTCAAGTTCAATGTCAACCTGAGCAATGTAAAAAGATCTGGAAGAATTGAATAACCATTTCTGTAAAAAGGATAATAAAAGGCTTCAGGTATATATGAAAATGTTTCATCTTGTTTGTTTTGTTTATGAGACAGAATCTCTTACAGTGCAGACTAGACTTCAACTGGATGGGGAAGTAACCCTGGATTTGAACTCAAAATCCTCTTGCTTCTACCTCCAAGTGTTGAGATTACAGGGGTGTGTCACCACACTTGATATAAAAATGTTTCAGATTATAAATCTTGAGGGAAATGTAAATATAACCCATAGTGATTGGTTTGGCTATTGTCACAAAAAGATGGCAATGATTATCAGGAGAATTTGGAGAACTTGCCACCTATGAATGGGAAGCCAACATGGTAGAACAGCATTCCTCAAAAATTAGAGTCAGTATATTTTACAGAAGCACCTCTTCTTAAATAAGTTTAAAATGATTGAAAACAGAAACTCAGACAGTTGTTTGCACTGCATTGTTCATAGTCATGATATGATAATGTGGAAGTAACCCAAGCATCATCAGCAGATGGATGGATAAATAACACACACAGAAACACACACACACACACACACCACACACACACACACACACACACACATTTAGCTTTTCAAATAAACACAATTATGCCAGTCGTGACACACATGACATATGGATTAACTCTGAGGACAGGATGTATGTCAAATAAGGCAGTCTTTACTGCATGGTCTATTTACCTAAGGAATGAAAACATCCAAATTCATACAATTAACAATGCAGTGAGACTAGACAGTAAAAATTAGAGATTTTCAACCGATAGGCAGAGAGTAAAAGTTGAGCAAGATGAATAAGCTCTTCCCAATCTGCTGTACAACAGCAAACCGATAGTCAATGACACAGATTTGATAAGGGCTGACCTCATGTTAAGTGTTTTTAAATGACTGTCTAAAGGGGTAGGTTTGACTCAGAAATTAAATTCAGAAATTCACAAGTGAAAAAACTCTATAAAACTATGTATTTATCTGTAGGTATGTGTGTGGGGGGGTGGGGGAGGCCATAGTATAGACCCCAAAACTAATGCAAAGCCAGTAATTCTAATTCCACTTCAGAATCTAGGTGCAGTGATTATAGAAATACTATAAAACGAAAGAGCAGGCAGTGGGGAAGATGATATAAAAGGAAGGAGGATATCTCAGCTTTGCTAGAGAAGAGAAAGGGGATACAGTGAGATTCAGTTAGGGTAGGAATATATGTTCTCTAGAAGCTATCCCCATCCTTGTCTAGCATGCCTCATAGCTTTTGTCTCCAAAACACAACTTATAGATGGCATTAATATACAGGAACATTTTATAAGAGACTTGGAAGCATGGGCAGATACATGGTACAAATAAATTACATCTCACCCTATAATTGAACATGTAATTCTAAATAGTCCTGCTGTGTAAGAGAGACTTCACTGCAGCTGAGGCAGGTAGTGTGCTATGTTTGCTTTAAATTTTTTTTCACTGAAACTTTCCTCTTCACCTATGTTTCAATCACTATTCTGCCTTCCTCCCTCATACCTCTTACCATCCAGGATTCTCTATAGAAATAACACAGAGTTATTTAACGATATATCTCTCCACCACTCTGGTACATTTGACTAGTGTTCAAATATCTACTAATATAAATTCTTCTGTATAGGATTTTTTTTTTCCTTGAGGAGAGGACTTTTGCAACTAGGTTAAAATTTCATGATTTTGTTTCCTATTGTATATTTCTCACCAGTTTGCTGATTTCCTTTGTTTGCCATCTATTTTGCCTTGTGTCTCTATGTGTGTAGCTTCATGCTTGCATGTATGTGTGTGCATATGCATGTGGGTGTGTGCATGAGTGTGTGTGTACATGAGTGTGTGTGTGTGTTTATGTGTGTGTGATATCTTTGTGTGTGCAAGCATGCTTGCCCATGCACACAGATGTGGACAACACAAGTCAAAATGAGTGTCTTCTTCAGGCATTCTCCATTTTATTTTGTTTGATTCACAGCATCTGTCATTAAACCTTGACCTTTATGATCAAGTAGTTTGTCTGGACAATGAGTCCAGGTATCCTCCTATTTCTGCTCTCCAGTACTGTGTTAACAGATGTTTGCCTTTACTCTGACTTTACATGATTCCTAGGAGTCCTAACTCAGGTTGTCATGCCCTCACCTCAAGCACTATACCCATTGAGTCACCTCCCCAGCCTCCACTGTCCTTTTTATTGTACACAAACATTTAAAGAAAAACAAAAACCAAACTACTGTCCCCATATATAACTAATTTGTGCTGTGTACCAACAAGAACCTGCTTTAAATTTCCATGCCAATTTACAACCCCCAGACTGTACCAGGCAAGGTTAGTGGCTATTGAAAATACCACCAGGACAGGGCTATCTAAAGAAACATTCAGTAGTGTGTTAACTATACAAAAAAAGACACTGTACAGTTTAAAAACAAATCTTACACAGCCTTACATTTTAATTTTTTTCTTTAAAAGGAGTGAGTTGTGTACAGGGGGGTTAAATGCTTTATAGACAAGAAAAAAACTGCGCTAGAACCAACTTATTCATTCATCATATCTTCTTCTTCATCTTCATCTTCCTCTTCTTCCTCCTCTTCCTCATCCTCTTCATCCTCCTCATCATCTTCCTCTTTCTTAAACATTTAAAAAAAAAAAAAAAAGATGTGCTTCCTGGGAAAAATGAAAGACACCCTTGACAATCAACTTTGAATTGTATTCATGGTTTTCTTACCTTTCTAATCACAAGGCCTAGATTTGAATCCTGTGACTGAAGCTAAGAACTAAATGTTTATCAAATTATTACAGCAACAGAATTTATAAAAGTCAGACAACTTTCTTGTGAGCCACAACACTACCAAATCAATGGGAATCAGCTGTCAACTGTAGAAAGGTGAAAGGACACCCTGGTTTCTGGTAGAGCACTGGCCAGGTGATCCAAAGGGACAGCATGCATTTCACCAAGCTCCCAGATCCCAGGCTCCTGACACAAGGCAGCAGACCTCCATAGAGTTGGGTCCTTCAGTCACATAGGACAACGCCCACAGGTAGAGGCCATGGAGCCTCAAGACAGATCTTCATATTAATGAGATAACCTAAAGGCCAGAAGGGCATAGCCAATTAAACATTCCTTCCAGACCCTCCTCCTTGCAAAAGGTATTTAACCTTAGACCCACCCTGAGGTAACTGAGGTATAGTTTTCATCTATTTTTTACCATTACAATAAACATTTTAAGACCATGGACTGTTTTTCTTCTTTGGGGTCTGCTGTGGGGAACAGTGGAGCAGGCCTCAATCCACAGAGCCTTCACTTAATCTCCCGCTGACAACTTCTCTGTGTTCCCAGCTGCAGAGACCATCAACCACCCATGCCAAGCTAGCCACAGTGACCAAGCCAAGTACTGTCATCTCTGCCGGATGTAGCCAGAGCTCATTCTTCCCCGTTTTCTCTCCGCTGTGGGCCAATCTAGCCCATATGCCCACACTTCATTCTCTGCCCTTTCACGCCCCCCACAGCATCTTCTGGGGGCCCAAGAGCCTGAGAACCAGTCAGTCCCTGGCCACCTTTTGGCCTGGGGACCCCAATGCCAAGAGCTCAGGCTCCCCACATGACCTCAGACTGTGCTCCCCACCCCTGAAGTGCCAGCTGGGGAGAACACAGTCAACTTCCCGAACCTCTGACTCCAGGGGTCCTAGCCCCTTGGGGGTGGGGGCAGGACCCACACATCAACCCATGTACACACTACAATCCAACAATCAGCCATCAGCATTAATAGTCCACATTGAGACACTGATGTTTCTTGAATTTTTGTTGTTTTACATAAAGTTGAAAATATGTCCTCATTTATAGACTGTATAATTAATATACATATATGTCAGTCAGTATTCATCTGGCCACTGGTTAAATTCACTTCAGACATAACTATAATTTACCCAAGCTAGAATTTAGAAAGCAAGTAAATATAGAACATAGAAAACTGGCATTTATTGGTATTTGACCCAAAGTCATCATGACTTTGGGAAAATTAATGGTGAGGGACCAGGTTTTGCATCCATATCTGTAAGATGTGTTTATTGTCTGATCACATGAAAGACTATAGATGAGGATCTAATTTGGATGTATAGTAAAGAGATTGTGTAGGTTCATACTATGTATGGTAACTTAACTTGATTTCATGTAATGAAATTTAATCTTTCCCCAACTTGTTTAAACCTAACTAGGTTCTTGTATTTTCATTGCTTACCCTTCACAGCTGAAGAAAATGCTTCATACAGAAGGAAGAGCCAGGTAGCTGTGATTCATAAGCTATATGTAAGACTAGGAAAGTAGCCAGCCCTACTAACTGTCTATATCCATGTCAATAAAATCTCTCTACTTAGAAGCATACATACCATCCGGTGATATTTCTTAAATTATAGTGGTGATAAGTTATAGAAACTGAGTGAAAAGCAAAAGTAAGCCTTATGTTTCTTGATAGCATTTCCGAGACCCTGGCAAAGCCTCAGATATACGAGCAAAGGGAAGTTCACTGTTGTTTCTCCGAGCTACTCTTATGCTCTCATTTGCTGCAAATAGTCTCAGCATCTAAACTAAAAACATTCATGATGTTTTCCACTCTTTCTTCTATTTTACATGCTGTCCGTCACTGAGCGCTGTTGATTTCACTGACTAAATCTTCCCACTCTCAGCTGCTACTCTCTCCCATTTAGATTTTTGAATTTTGTTTTGTGCATGATTGCATCAGCTTCCTCCTGTGCTGTCCAAATTCATTTTCTTTTCACTGTGTTATTTCATTTATTACCTAGTTACCAGAATAAGTATTTTTGTTTTAAGTTTTGCTAAGCATATCTTCGCTACCAATGTTTCTGGTTTCTGCTGCTTATCATGTATGTGAACTTGGTGGGTCAATCTGTAGCTCCTTAGTGTTTTCATGTGATGGCTGTGAGGTTCTATTCCACTCAGACTTCTGAAGGATTGGTGAGCAATCCCAGTGGACTGTGAAGTGCCTTCACCATATTCATATATGTATCATAACAAATGGATGGGGAAGAGCAAGGAAATTAGTGCAGAGTCATTATGGGGGCATCAGTGAACTCAACTCAGCCATAGTTCTTGTCAGACCCTCATTGGCCTTATGCAGTTTCAGCAGATTGCATTTCAGGGATAAAAATCTCTCACCTGTGGGTCTTCACTTTTTCTTATCAGCAAGGATAGGCTTTAACCACAGCCTGGAATGTCTCTGGAACTTCCTGGATTCCTCTTTCCATTACATTGCAGGGGGTTTCTGTAATAAACTGAACACATCATCTTGTCTTAACTTTCCTACAGGAAAGATTTAATCAACCCACTTCATCTGTAAAATGCATACAGTAAAAGAGTTTTCTCTGTAGGGTCATTAGAGAGATCAAACAAAAGGCAGGTAGAAAAAGTAACAACTACTTTGCATCTTCTGATGCTATGAAAACATTTTCTGCTGTTATTATTGTTAGCTTACAGCATCACAATTAAGATACATAATTTTTAAATGCACATTATTCTTTTTGCAAAACATTCTTTCATTGAAGTGTGGGAAGTAATATTTGTACATCATAGTCAAATTATGATTCCTCTAGTCAACTCCCTTCCTACTTGGCTTTGCACAGTCTCTATGCTATTTTTATTAACACTCATCTTTTATGAGTTTCCATCTTCAGAGGTTCAATCCTTTAAAGTCTTGTGCATTTGGCCTATTTCTCAAGTCTGTAGTGCTTTGGATACTATCCAGCACATTCTGGTATTAATTGAATATATTCATTTAGTGATAGATTGTGTGTGTGTACTCATCATCTGATTTGGTAGCAGTGCAGGGAAGTAGTATATGTTATTACTCATATTGTGAGTACTGAAATCCCTTTGGACATGATTAGAATTGGAACATTTAATACGTTTTCCTATCAACCTCCAACACATAGACTACAGTTTGTGAAAGTTAAGTTAAATAGCTGCCCTTGGTTTTAGTGGGAGAACATCACTAGAGGAAAATAGATGTTATTCTCCTGTAAATCACTTTGTCCTTCCACTGGTTCCTTCAGCTTGAATAGCCTATAATTCTAAAGCTGACATCAAGCAAGAGCTACAAAAATAATCAACCTTCATATTTTTATCTTCTTCCTTCAATGAATAATTTAAGGGAGAAAGTCTTCCACAGACAAGATTGATGCATTAGAGTTACTTTAAATCCATCCAAAGTTCTTATACCATATTTACGTATAGCTCCTTTTGTTTTTCTGTATATTCACCATATTATACAAGCACCAGTAAAGGATAATGATACATTTAAAGCTTTCCAGTTTTGTCTAATCATTGAATAAATAGTTGCTAAGCTCTCAGTACCAGGGAGCTTTCAAATTACTGTGAGCATCACAACTGAGAAGAGAGCAGATGAATCCAAGATTTTCCGCCTTGTTTTTTTTTTTTTTTTTTTTCTGTCACTGTTTTGCCTGCTTTTGTAGGTGTGCAGAACTCTTTAGTTGTATGAGGTCCTACTTGTTGATTGTTGGTCTTCCTTCCCAAGCAGACAACATCCTATTCAGAAAGTATTTCCCTGCACCTAAATCTTATAGGGTTCTACCCATGGTTTCTTCTAGCAGGTTTAGCATTTCAGATTTCAAATTGAACTCTTTAACTTGCTTGGAACCGATTTCTGTGCTGGGTGATAGATAAAGAAAACAATCCAGCTAACGTAGAAAAAGCCCAGAGAATGGAGATACTCATTGCCACCTATATATCTGACAGGGGTTTAATATCAAGAATATACAAAGAAGTCAGAAAAAACAAACACTCAAGGAAATCAATGACTCAGTTTAGTAAAAGCAGCAGGCAGTGATGGCTATCTTGAAAGCTAAAAATTGTTCTCAATAGAAGAAATAAAAATGGCTAAAAATGGACTTCCGCTTCCGGTCTGGGCCCAGGCAGCAGATCCCTGGTGGCAGCTCTGCACTGAACCTCACAAAACCCAGCAGAAGTGGGGCACCCAGCAGCTCTGACCCAGGCAGTATCTCTGGTAAGGAGACAGCAACACCCACCTTAAACAGGGAGTAACTGGGACCCACCAGGACCCACTGAGACCCAGGGATTTACTCCTGGCCCGGAGCACCGGCTCCTTCCAGTCTGGGTCGGAGCTCCCAGCAGATCCCAGGTGAGAGCTCTACACCAAATCCCACAGAACCCAGGGGAAGCAGGGCTCCTAGGAGCTCTAACCCAAGCAGCTTCCTACGCAAGGAGGCAGCAACACTTGCCCCAAACCGGGAGTAACTGGGACCCACCGGGACCCAGGTACTCACTCCTGGCCCCAGCACTGGTTCCCTCCGGTTTGGACCTGAGCGCGCAGCAGATCTCGGGCAGCGATCTTGCACGCAATCTCACAGAACCCAGAGGAAGCGTAGCTCCAAGGAACTCTAACTCGAGCAGCTCCTTAAGCAAGGAGGCAGCAACACTTGCCCCAAATAGGGAGTAACCGGGACACACTGGGACCCAAGTACAAACTCCTGGCCTGGAGCACTGGTTCCTTCCGGTTTGGGCCTGGGCGCTCAGCAGATCTCAGGCGGCAACTCTGCACCCAATCTCACAGAACCCAAAGGAAGCGTGGCTCCCAGGAGCTCTAACTCGAGCAGCTTCTTAAGCAAGGAGGCAGCAACACCTGCCCCAAACAGGGAGTAACCAGGTCCCACAGGGATCCAGGAACTCACTCCTGGCCCAGAGCACTGATTCCTTCTGGTCCGGACCAAAGCACTGAGCAGATCCTGGGCCCTAGCTCTAATCTCAGCAGCGACACCCAACCTAAACAGTTCTGACACAACCAAGAGAACAGGAAAGACAGGTTCCAGCCAGAGACAGCACAGGTAGCACCAAGGAGAACCAGATGGCAAAAGGCAAGCGCAAGAATACAAGGACCAGCAACCCGGAACACATGTCATCATCAGAACCTAGTTCTCCCACATTAAGTCCTGAACTCCCCATATCACCAGGAAAGCAAGAGTCAGACCTAAAATCACTTTTAATGATGATGATGGAGGACTTTAAGAAGGACATAAATAACATTCTCAAAGAATCCGAGGAGAACACAGGTAAACAGGTAAAAGCCCTTAAAGAATCACAAGAGAACACAACCAAACAGGTGAAGGATTTATACAAAACCATCCAGGACATAAAAATAGAAATAGAAACAATAAAGAAATCACAAAGGGAGACTACTCTGGAGATAGAAAACCTAAGAAAGAAATCAGGAGTCACAGACGCAAGCATTACCAACAGAATACAAGAGATAGAAGAGAGAATCTCAGGTGCAGAAGATACCATAGAAAATATTGACACAACTGTCAAGGAAAACGAAAAATGCAAAAAACTCTTAACACAAAACATCCAGGAAATCCAGGACACAATGAGAAGACCAAACCTAAGGATAATAGGTATAGAAGAGAGTGAAGATTCACAACTTAAAGGGCCAGTAAATATCTTCAACAAAATCATAGAAGAAAACTTCCCTAACCTAAGGAACGAGATGCCCATAATCATTCAAGAAGCCTACAGAACACCAAATAGACTAGACCAGAAAAGAAATACTTCCCTCACATAATAATCAAAACACAAAATGCACAAAACAAAGAAAGAATTTTAAAAGCAGTAAGAGAAAAAGGCCAAGTAACATATAAAGGCAGACCTATCAGAATTACACCAGACTTCTCACCAGAGACTATGAAAGCCAGAAGATCCTGGTCAGATGTCATGCAGACCCTAAGAGAACACAAATGCCAGCCCAGGCTACTATACCCAGCAAAACTCTCTATTACCATAGATGGAGAAACCAAGATATTCCCTGACAAAGCCAAATTTACACAATATCTTTCCACAAACCCAGCACTACAAAGAATAATAGCAGGAAAGACCCATTACAAGGAGAGCAATCATACCTAGAAAGAGCAAGAAAGTAATCCACCTCCAACAAACCCAAAAGAAGATAGCCACACAAACAATGCCTCCCCTTTTAGCAAAAATAACAGGAAGCAACAGTCTCCTCTCCTTAATATCTCTTAATGTCAATGGACTCAATTCCCCAATAAAAGGACATAGACTAACAGACTGGATACGCAAACAGGATCCGACATTTTGCTGCATACAGGAAACCCACCTCAGTGACAAGGACAGACACTACCTTAGAGTAAAAGGCTGGAAAACAATTTTTCAAGCAAATGGTCCTAGGAAACAAGCTGGAGTAGCCATTCTAATATCGAATAAAATTGACTTTCAACTTAAAGATATAAAAAAGGATAAGGAAGGTCATTTCATATTTGTCAAAGGAAAAGTCAACCAACATGAACTCTCAATTCTGAACATCTATGCACCAAATGCAAGAGCACCCACTTTCATAAAAGAAGCCTTACTAAAGCTCAAAGCACATATTGCACCTCACACAATAATTGTGGGAGACTTCAATACCCCACTCTCAGCACTGGACAGATCAGGGAAACGGAAACTAGACAGAAGTACAGTGAAACTAACAGAAGTTTTAAACCAAATGGACTTAACAGATATCTATAGAACATTTCACCCAAAAACAAAAGAATATACCTTTTTCTCTGCACCTCATGGTACCTTCTCCAAAATAGACCATATTATTGGTCACAAGACAGGCCTCAACAGATATAAAACAATTGAAATAATCCCATGCATCCTATCAGATCACCATGGTCTAAAGCTGGTCTTCAATAACAACAAAGAAAATGGAAAGCCCACACTCACATGGAAACTGAACAATACTCTACTCGTTGATAATGGGGTCAGGGAAGAAATAAAGAAAGAAATTAAAGACTTTTTAGAATTTAATGAAAATGAAGACACATCATACCAAAACCTATGGGACACACTGAAGGCAGTGCTAAGAGGAAAGCTCATAGCTCTAAGTGCATACAAAAAGAAACTGGAGAGAGAACACACTAGCAGCTTGACAACACACCTGAAAGCTCTAGAACAAAAAGAAGCAAAAACACCCAAGAGGAGTAGACGGCAGGAAATAATTAAACTCAGGGCTGAAATCAACCAAATAGAAACAGAGAGAACTATACAAAGAATCAATAAAACCAGGAGCTGGTTCTTTGAGAAAATCAACAAAATAGATAAACCCTTAGCCAGACTAATCAGAGGGCAGAGAGACAGTATCCAAATCAATAAAATCCAAACTGAAAAGGGTGACATAACAACAGAAACCGAGGAAATTCAACAAATCATCAGATCCTACTACAAAAGGCTATATTACTCAACAAAATTGGAAAATCTGGATGAAATGGACAATTTTCTAGACAAGTATCAGTTACCAATGTTAAATCAGGATCAGATAAACCATCTTAACAGTCCCATAACTGCGAAAGAAATAGAAGCAGTCATTAAAAGTCTCCCCACCAAAAAAGTCCAGGTCCAGATGGTTTTAGTGCAGAATTCTATCAAACCTTCAAGGAAGATCTAATACCAATTCTCTTCAAACTATTCCACAAAATAGAAACGGAAGGAACACTACCTAATTCATTCTATGAAGCCACAATTACGCTTATACCTAAACCACACAAAGACCCAACAAGAAAAGAGAACTTCAGACCAATCTCCCTTATGAATATCGATGCAAAAATACTGAATAAAATTCTCTCGAATCGAATCCAAGAACACATCAAAACACTTATCCACCATGATCAAGTAGGCTTCATCCCAGGAATGCAGGGTTGGTTCAATATACGGAAATCCATCAACGTAATCCACTACATAAATAAACTCAAAGAAAAAAACCACATGATCATATCTCTTGACGCTGAGAAAGCATTTGAAAAATTCAACACCCCTTCATGATAAAAGTCTTGGAAAGATCAGGTATTCAAGGTCCATACCTAAACATAGTAAAAGCAATATATAGCAAGCCAGTAGCCAACATCAAACTAAATGGAGAGAAACTTGAAGCAATCCCATTAAAATCAGGGACTAGACAAGGCTGCCCACTCTCCCCCTACCTGTTCAATATAGTTCTGGAAGTCCTAGCCAGAGCAATTAGGCAACAGAAGGAGATCAAAGGGATACAAATTGGAAAGGAAGAAGTCAAAGTTTCACTATTTGCAGATGACATGTTAGTATACTTAAAGTGACCCAGAACTTCCACCAGAGAACTCCTAAACCTGATAAACAACTTCAGCAAGGTGGCTGGGTATAAAATTAACTCAAACAAATCAGTAGCATTCCTCTTCTACACAAAGCATAAACTGGCTGAGAAAGAAATTATGGAAACGACACCATTGACAATAGTCACAAATAGTATAAAATATCTTGGTGTGAATCTAACCAAGCAAGTGAAAGACCTGTATGACAAGAACTTCAATACCCTGAAGAAAGAAATCTAAGGAGATCTCAGAAGATGGAAAGATCTCCCATGCTCATGGATCGGAAGGATTAATATAGTAAAAATGGCTATCTTGCTGAAAGCAATCTACAGATTTAATGCAATACCTATCAAAATTCCCACTCAATTCTTTACAGCGATAGAAAGAGCAATCTTAAAATTCATTTGGAATAACAAAAAACTCAGGATAGTGAAAACTACACTCAACAATAAAAGAACTTCTGCGGGAATCTCCATCCCCGATTTCAAGCTGTACTACAAAGCAATAGTGATAAAAACGGCATGGTATTGGAACAGAGACCGTCAGGAGGATCAATGGAATAGAATAGAAGACCCAGAAATGAACCCCCATACCTATGGTCACTTGATCTTCGACAAAGGAGCTCAAACTATCCAGTGGAAAAAAGACAGCATTTTCAACAAATGGTGCTGGTCCAACTGGAGGTCAACTTGTAGAAGAATGCAAATTGATCCATACTTATCTCCTTGTTACAAAGCTCAATTCCAAGTGGATCAAGGACCTCCACATAAAACCAGCTACACTGAAACTAATAGAAGAGAAAATAGGGAAAAGCCTTGATCACATGGGCACAGGGGAAAAGTTCCTGAACAGAACACCAATGGCGTATGCTCTAAGATCAAGAATTGACAAATAGGATCTCATAAAACTGCAAAGCTTCTGTAAAGCAAAGGACACTGTCAACAGGACAAAGCGGGAACCAACAGACTGGGAAAAGATCTTCACCAACCTTACATCTGATAGAGGGCTAATATCCAAGGTATACAAAGAACTGAAGAAACTAGATTCCAGACCATCAAATAACCCTATTAAAAAATGGGGTAGAGAGTTGAACAAAGAACTCTCAACTGAGGAAACTCGAATGATTGAGAAACATCTAAAGAAGTGCTCAGCATCCCTAGTCATCAGGGAAATGCAAATGAAACAACACTGAGATTCCACCTCACACCAGTCAGATTGGCTAAGATCCAAAACACAGGTGACAGCAGATGTTGGTGAGGATGTGGAGAAAGAAGAACACTCCTCCATTGTTGGTGGGATTGCAAGCTGGTACAACCACTATGGAAAGCAGTCTGGTGATACCTCAGAAAATTGAACATGGTGTTACCTGAGGACCCAGCTATACCCCTCCTGGGTATATACCCAGAAGATATTTCAACATGCAACAGGGCTACATGCTCCACTATGTTTATAGCAGCCTTATTCATAATAGCCAGAAGCTAGAAAGAACCCAGATGTCCTTCAACAGAAGAATGGATACAGAAAATGTGGTACATTTACACAATGGAGTACTACTCAGCTATTAAAAATAATGAGCTCATGAAATTCTTAGACAAATGGATGGAGCTAGAAAATATCATCCTGAGTGAGATGACCCAATCACAAAAGAACACACATGGTATGCACTCACTGATAAGCGGATATTAGCCCCAAAACACACAATACCTAAGATGCAACGCATAAACCTCATGAAACTCAAGAAGAAGGAGGAAGACCAAAGTGAGGGTGCTTTTGTCCTTTTTAGAATGAGTATCAAAAGAATCAATCAGAGCTCCCAGGATCTAAACCTCCAGCCTGAGAACAGACAGGGGCAAGCTGTCCTCTGAGAGGCTCTAACCAGCAGCTGACTCAGACAGATACAGACATCCAGAGCCAAATAGTGGATGGAGTTTGAGGACTCTTATAGAAGAATAGGCGGAAGGATTGTGGGCCCTAAGGAGATAGGAATTGCACAGGAAGATCAACAGAGTAAACCAACCTGAACCCTTGGAGCTCTCAGAGACTGAATCACCAACCATGGAGCATATCTAGTCTACACAGATCTACCTCCATGGGCTGAACCTAGGCCTCCCTGCACATATGTTGTAAATGTGCAGCTTGGTTTTCATGTAGGCCTCAAACATCTGGAGTGGGGGCTATCCCAAAACATGAAGCCTGTATATGGAGTATGGTCTTCTAAAAAAAAAAAAAAAAAAAAAAAAAAACAGTTATTCAGTTATTCATGGAATATTATTTTTTTATATCTCTTGTATTCAGTTTGCAACTACTTCATTGAGAATTTTTGTATGTATACTCATGAGGGATACTGGACTATAATTTATATATTTTTGTTGGGTTTACACTTGATTTCACTATTTCAATATTTGCTTTGTGAAGGAGCTTATTGTGGTTCTGAATTTTTTTTAAACATAACTCAAAAAGTATTGCTTGTTTGAAGGCTCTATAGAATTCTTGTATAAGTATATCTGACCCTTGGTATTTTGCTTGTTTGTTTCTTTTTATTTTATTCTGTTTGAATGCTTTTTAATTTTTTTTGATTTGCTGAAAAAAAAATTAAAAATAAAAATTAAAAATAATGGCTAAAAATTCCCCCAAAAGATTTCAAAACCCTCAGCAAATAGAAAAATGCAAAATAAAACCACTTTGAGATTTCATCTTTCAGAACAACTAATTTAACACAACTGACAAATGCTCGCAAGATTGTGGGGGGACGGAAACCCACATTCACTGTTGGTGGAATGCAAATTGTTAAGACTACTCTGAAAGTTAGCATGGAGAATCCTCAAAATTTAAAAATAAACCTACAATAGGTCCCAGCTGTACTAACTCCTTGGCAAATTTCAAATGACTCAAGATTCTACCTCCACAACTCCTTAGCCACATTCATTGCTTTCCTCTTTACAAAAGCCAGGAATTGAAAACCACCAATGTTTCCCTCAATAGATGAATGGATTAAGGCAAGAGTGATGCATATGTACTAAGGAATACTATTCAGCTGTAAAGAAAAATGAAGTCATGAAATTCGAAGCTAAATACTTGGAACTGGAAACGTTCATATTCAGTGAGTTAAACCAGATCCAGAAAGACACAATGGTGGATGTTCTCTCTCAACTGAAGTTCTTAGCCCCAGTTCCTTGGATGTGACTACATTTAGTGGAGCAATCACAGAAACCACAAAAAAAAAAAAAAAAAGAGACCAGGAAGTGGACAAGGGGATTAAAAGGAGGATAGCTATAGCAGGATCCAGGTGATGGGCAGCAGGAAACAAACAAACAAGGAGACAGGTTTTAGTTAGGGTAGGGAGAGAGAAGTCAATACAGAAGAAAGAGGAAAGGAGGTCAAGATAGCACCAAGATCATTTGATAAGGCTGCATAGAATCTTCTTATTTTATGTTTACCTAAAATCATATACAATGAATATAAGTCTGTATATATATTACACACACACACACACACACACACACACACACACACATACAAACACACACACACACACAGTCCAAGGTTGACAGTACTTCCCACAAGAATCAAAGAATAACAAAATTTCTCAGGACCAGGCATCAGAAATCTCTTTTAGAATGGTTGTTTATGGTAGCTCAAGTAACTCCCCTTAAATATAAGGGGAGGGACACGGAAGGATTGGAGGGAAAGGAGTTGGGAGAGGGGATGTAGGGAGGAAAGAGAAGGGGGAAAGTGATAGAATTATACTTTAATTAAAATGTATTACATAAAATACATAAAAAGAAAAATTTAAAAGAGAAGAAATCAGACCAAAGTAAATAAGGATTTGGAGACATATCTCAGTAATCTTCTTGGTGTACAAGCAAAATGACCTGAGTGCAGGTAAAAATCTATGTAACCCAGGGATTGCAGGGTGTTTCTGCAATCCCAGCACAGAAAAGCGCGTGCAAAAAGATCCCTGGAGCATGCTGGCCAGCAGTTGTAGCCAAAATAGCAAGTTCTGGGTTCAATGAGAGGTTCTATCTAAAAAATAAGATTGACAGACAGCGGAACACACCTAATACTGTCCTACCAAAACCATGCGTAGGTATGCATGCTGACAAACATGTATATATGTGTACACACATATAAAAAGTAAAATAATTACAATGTATATTTGCTCCCATATGGCTTAACACATGGTGGGGGACAGGGATAGGGGAATTTGAACTTTTGATTCTTTATGATCTAATCAGTTCCACAAAGCTCTAACACTTGATTGCAATGCCTTTTATATGCATTTAGTGTTTTTTTTTTTTTTTTTGCCCCGAACAATACTTTACAAATGCTAAACCGATTCATTGTTATATAGAATGCCTAAAATCTTAAGGCAGAGGTAGAACAAATCAGCTTCTTTTCTCCCACTTCTTAATCTATCATTCATTGTCGGATTTATGAAAACAGAGATACAGAAGACCACTTCATCTGTAGTATTTGCCATCGTGCTGAAGCTTTTATGTTTCAACATGAAAACCCTTAGTTGGGATCTTTTCAAAAAGTTACATCATTTGCCTATCACAGCTGAAAGTTTTACAGAACTGGTGAATTCTGGATTAAATAAAATAGTATTTATGAAGGCAGTGCCTGTCTCTCCAAAGATATTAGCTCAAGGAGATATTATAACTCTCTTGTCAAAAGTTTGTAGTAGAGGACACGAGAACATAATGCAAGATGAAGACACACACACACACACACACACACACACACACACGCACTGACAGTTTCTGGTCTACTGAATAGACTTGGAAGACCTTGCAGGGAAAAAGGCCTACTTTGTACTTAGCTCCTATTGCAAAGCCATTCCTTTTGGCATGGAAAACATGCAGCGTAACCAGTACTTGCCCACAATATTGGTTGTCAGCATTCCTCACCAGCTAACAATTTCTCCCAGAGTTTCTGTTCTTCTGTTAGACAGTTTATATAAGAGCATCTCCACTCAGACACTTCCGATGAATGGTTTGTTCAACACTGTACAGGAAAGATTTCTAGCACTTTCACAGGGTATGTTTCTAAGACAACCACTGGCATATCATACAGAGTTGCTCTTTCTCTAGCGAGTCCCTTCATTTCTTTTCTAAGATCTGGTCTCACATTTAGAGAACCTTCTTCAGATTCTGTGTCTCAGACCTAAGGTAGTACCTGCACATGATGTTCTTTAGCCTATACTTTTTTGCAACCCTTCATTGATAAGTTCCTTTTATAGTTAGTGAGTATTTACAGTAAATGCTTTTTGTTAGGGTTGTTGTGTGTTTTCTATGTCCTGACTTGACTAAAACCGTATAGTAATAAACTCAGGGTTGATGGCTGAGGAATAACTATGAGGAGAGTCAACATCATTCCAAAAGCTTGCTGCATAAATTTAGATGTCTTTTGCATGATGCACAGCATTCAACAAGTCATCATCTAAAAGATAAACACTCGTGTAACTTCTACACTATGATGATCGTACCCTTCCTATGTCTGAGGCCAACTCTAAAGATATACAAAACAAAACAACAATCATAAATTTCACAACTGTTTATGCACATTGAGTAAACAAAGTCATATTAGTTTACATTTGCTCTTAATTGTAAGATTTTTTTTCCAAAGCAAATATTTTAGGAATGTACAACTATGATTCTTTTAAGACAGTGATTTCAACCCGTGGGAAATGCCTGTTTCTCAGAGGTCACCTAAGACCATCAGAAAGCACAGGTATTTACATTACAATTAATAACAGTAGCAAAATTATAGCTATAAAGTAGCAGTAATAATAAATAAAATAATTTTATTGTTGGGGGGACACCACAACCTGAGGAACTGTATTAATATTATTTTTTATGAGTAAGAAAACAGAATCTCAGAAAATTTCACAGTCCAGCAACGTGTAGGTCAGAAGCAAATATACTGGCTTCCAGGGAGTTTG
>JAJTUV010004334.1:0-22735 GCA_021653895.1 Mastomys natalensis
TTTTTTTGTGTAGTCCCTGGCTGTCCTGGAACTCACTTTGTAGACCAGGCTGGCCTCGAACTCAAAATCCACCTGCCTCTGCCTCCCAAGTGCTGGGATTAAAGGCATGCGCCACCATGCCTGGCAAAAGATAGGATTTAAACAATGTTTCTTTACTGAGGTATTAAAATTATACCTCTATGTATTTACATACAAAAACTTTTCTTGTTGATAACCAACTTTGTAACATGAGAATAACCCACTGATATGGAGTTTACACTGTTACAACTTGGTTTTGCCTTCCAAACATTTTGGAATGTACAACATTAAAGAGGTTACAAATCACTGACTCTTGGAATCCACCACCCTTCCACCCCCTTTCAATTTGCCTGAGCTCTTGCAAGGCACCAACAGAGCAGAAAAGAGTTCTTTCAGCCAATGTCAGGAAAGTTCCTAGTATCTTTATAAAATATGTTTATAGGTTAAAAAGTTTTCTTTTGCTACTAAAAGAACTTCAATGCAAAACTGTGATTTTTAAGGCTCAAATTTAACAGGAATTGATAGTCAATAACCTTGTAAATGATAAAATCCTTTAAATATGTTAAAAAAATACATTCAAAGTCAGGCTAAAACTGATGATACAGTTAATTATAAGAATAAGGCTTTATCTAGTATCCTATTTTATGTTTGCAAGGTACAGTTTAAAACAGATAACTAAAAACAGACAAAGACTGTTGAACTCAGATATACTAGGTAAATACTGGCCTCTTTTTTTTTTTTTTTTTTTTGGTTTTTCGAGACAGGGTTTCTCTGATAGCCCTGGCTGTCCTGAACTCACTCTGTAGACCAGGCTGGCCTCAAACTCAGAAATCCGCCTGCCTCTGCCTCCCAAGTGCTGGGAATTAAAGGCATGCGCCACCACCGCCCGGCAATACTGGCCCTCAACCTGTCAGAGATCAGGTGAATATAGCATTTAATATGTTTAAACTTATGTTAAAACCACGACAGACAGAGACTCCCAAATCCTATTTTTTCTATTTTATTTTTTTTAAGGTTTATTTATTTATGAGTACACTGTAGCTGTCATCAGATGCACCAAGAGAGGGCATCAGATCCCGTTACAGATGGTTGTGAGCCACCAAGTGGTTGCTGGGAATTGAAACTCAAGACCTCTGGAAGAGCAGTCAGTGCTCTTAACCATTGAGCCATCTCTCCAGCCCCTCCCAAATCCTGATATAACCCCGCCCCCTCTGCCCAGAGGTCTCCAAGAAGATATGGGCACAAAAGGCACTACCTGGAGTGTGGTACAATAACCACTGGGCATAACTGCTCCGATGTCTCGCCTGCTGCTAGGGCCTGGCCTGAACGTGAACACAGGACACTGGAGAACTGATTACCACACGTAGCCAAGACAAGGTGAGGTCAGTTTGTCCCATGTTCCTCCTCCACGGGAAAAAGTCTCTTCATCTTCTGGGCCGATGGCCAAAGTCTGCCTTTGCCCTCAGTGCCATAAAGATGTAGGAGCCTAGGACAACTGTCTGGGTAATAAAATATGGACTACTCTCTGGAATTTTAATTTATTCTTTTTCAGGTCTCTGATTAAATTGGCAGCTATGCTACTGTAGCCTGACAGCTAGAGAAACAACAGACAACTAGCTCCTTACCTCAAGGTAATCCTCACTGAGTTAATTAGTCAGTTTATTAATTAATTAAAACTACTAATCTCCGGCGGTAAGATGGCTCAGCGGTTAAGAGCACTGACTGCTCTTCCGGAGGTACTGAGTTCAATTCCCACAACCATGTGGTGCTCACAAAACCCTCTATAATGGGAGCTGATGCGTCTTATAGGGTGTCTGAAAGACAGCTACAGTGCACTCACATATAATAAATAAAACCGCGGGGCCAGAGCGAGTGGGGCCGGAGTGAGAGGAGAGGGAAGGGGAAAACAAAACAAAACAGAAAAACCCACTAATCTCTTATTAAGAAGGACAAACAGGTTTGCTTTGCTCACAAGTTTCATGTTACTACCTATGACTCATGATAAATAATTAAATAAAAATTACAAAATTTAAAATAATATATTTTATTTATAATTTATATATATGACATATGTATAGATGTATGATACAATATTATATATAACTTTATATATGTTATATAAATCTAAGGATATAAAAGCTTCTAAAATGTTCAAAGGTTCAATTATGTTTTATGAAGATTAGAGGCATAAAGTAAGAACGGATGTTTTGTAGTTCCCCCATGCTAATTGTTATTTTATCATCAACCAATGGAGCTCTGATAAACGAAGGAATACTGGCTGCTTACAATTCAGTCCCCAGGCTCGAAGTTTTGTATTTTTTTTGGTTGTCTTCTGAATATAGACTTAAAGACGCTTCTCATCATTCTAAAACCATCTCTGTTCAATCTGTATGTCTACCCTCTGGACTAAATGTTCCACGCCTCTTAACCCAAACATACACACGCACGCGCACGCGCCACGCGCACAGCGCGCGCACACACACACACACACACACACATATATATATCTTTTACTGGGTCTCAAAGGTATGAAACTACTCCTGCTGTCTTACAGACACCTGTTAATAAGTACACCTGCCTGTTCTTAAAAATGGGATTTTCCCCTTGGTCGTGGAAACTTAAACTTTCCTGGACCACTACTCAAAATGGAGTATTATTTCAAATGGTTTCTTATATTGGTGCAGGTGTCTCTCTTATGTTAGAGCCTGTCCCAGGGGCAGCTTATACTACGAAAGCTTATACACGGATACAGAAGGGCTGTTGTGTGGTTGGTTTGGGTCCAAACTTATTGTGGGTAACTATACAAAACAGTTTTTATTGACTTTTATCATGATTGGTTTCCAAGGGCACAAAACATAACAAAATATGGAATCAACCTTGGCATTAGAAAAGTTTCCCAGTAACAGAAAAGACGTAAAAAAAGTTTCCCATATAATGGCAGGGTAGCCAAGTAACTGTTACCTGGGCCTTAATATTTTACCAAGGCCTTAACATTCCATCCAGGCCTCAGTATGTTACCTAGGCCTTATGAAGAACCAGCATCAATAAATGCCATCCAAAGAATGGAAGAGGAAACTCTAGGCCCTGAGTCTCATGACCCCGTGTATTTAGTTTTAATTCTTTGGAAAAAGGGGAATTTTATGCCTTCTGCTAAGCCAGGTTACAACATGGGAAACAGCAGGCAGTCTGGTGTATTCATGTGCACTCTCAGAGATAAGAAATATCAATGAATGTTCTTTTCTAAGCAAAGACTAATCATAGACTCTAAGCTGAGGCAGATCTTTACTAATGACTTTTAAAATGATGTACCCCGCAAAATCACACCAACATGGATCAGGATATAATTACAGCAACATCAAAACAGCATTTTCTGGAAGAACCTGACCTCTATTATTCAATTTTTATTAATGGGAAACTACAAAGAAGTAGTGTGGTGGATTAGTGAAAAAGAACAAAATTACTCTTTTAGTAGTTAATTAGGAAAACCAAAGTTTGTTTTACCTGGGCTTAATATTTAGTTAACTTAACTTTTTTTTTCAAATTGATTTATTTAATGTATATGAACCACTTTATCTGCATGCATACCTACACACCAGAAGAGGGCACCACATCCCAAGAGAGATGGGTTGTGAGCCACCATATGGTTGTTGGGAATTGAACTCAGGACCTCTGGAAGAGCAGTCAGTGCTCCTAACCGCTGGCCATCTCTGCAGTCTCCTTCTTAACTTTCAAAGTGTGATGGGATTGTTTCTGTTGCTGTTTTAAGTCAGGGTTTTCATGTAGCCCAGGTTAGCCTTTAACTCCCTATGTAGCAGAGGTGACCTTGAACTTCAGACTCAGCCCCAGGCACTCACTATCACCTTCCACAGGTCAGCTAGGTTACTCAGGTCAGCTAATAGCAAGGGTACAAACGAAGGGCATGTTATTAAATGCAAGACACTTTGATCACCATGGAAAGAATGCCTGACTGCCTCTGACATACCACTGCATGTTCTCAACACACAAGGCCGTTTTAACAAAGGAGAGAAGTAATACCGGGAAGTGAAGCATTAAGACACTCCCTAAACACAGCTCAGGTGACAGGTGTGCGTTGAGCCTCCTTGGTGGCTAAGCCTCTGTGGAAACCAGGTGAGTGACACGCAAGGAGCTTTAACGCAGGCCTGTGGGCTTTTTTCTCATTTAGGAACCATAAAGATGTTATTCCAAGGGCTGGAGAGATGGCTCAACAAGAGTACTAACTCTCCTTCAGAGAGGCCTGGTTTTGATTCTCAACGCCCCCGGTGTGGTTCACACTGGTAACTCCAGTTCTAGGGCATCTGATGCCCCTTCTGGCATCTTTGGGTACTACATGCATGGAGTGCACATATATACTGCAGATAAAACACTCATACACATAAAATAAATTAAAAAAACAAACAAACCTGTCAGGCTAAGTCATTTGCATCTGCATGACACATTTCAGGAAGTTCGGAAGAGGGGACGGCCAGCCACTTGTGCCCTCCTTCTCTTCTCTTCCTCCTCCCATTCCATTCTCCCCTCCTATAGCTCACCAACAAGCTGACACACTGAAATTAGACCTAGGTTGTTAGCAACAATTTGGGTCTGAAGTACACATAACCACATCACCAGGACCACATACTTGTGTGCTTCTGAGCACCCGCCCTGATAATCCTTCAAACATACCACCGGTTGCCAGCATCATACCCCATTTCTCAATGGGAAGACTGAGACCCAACACGGTTTCTCAAGTGATAAAGGTAAGTGGTGGGATGGGAAGCAGTATCTGTCCTAACTAAAAGTTTCTGTTGGGTGAAAGAATTAGATCAAACAATCTACACCATCCTGGAGCAACCAGGTTGATAGCACGCAGCTCAAATCATGGTTATTGTATTATTATTACACTAATAACTCTTCTGTTTATTCTTGGGGGGCAGGACAGAATCTTTCTATGTATTCTGACTGGCCTGGAACTTGTGTTGCAGACCAGGCTGCCCCTTGAACTCATGAAGGTCTGCTTGCCTCTGCTTCCTGAGTGCTATGATTAAAGTCCGTACCACCATGTCTAGCCTATTTTTTCATTTTTAAATAGGTATAGGTGTGTATGTTTGCTTGTGGGTATAGCAAGTAAGTGAAGGCAGGTGCCCACGGGTCAAGGCTCAAATGCCTGAAGCGAAATTACAAAGGCTGTGAGCCTCCTGATGTCGGTACAAAGGGAAATAAACTCGGGGCTTTTAAGAGCAGCAAGTGCTCTTAATGACAGAACTCTCTCTCCGGTCCCAACACGGCGGCTTGTATTACATATTCGATTCCTTCCCTTTTCAGATGCTTAAAGTGGCTGCACAATTTGCTTCCTGTAAGGCTGTATGAAGGGGACTGGGTTAGATCCAGGGGTCCCTGACCCGCTCTCCCCTACAATACCTTGAACCTTGACCCGATGGATCTAGCCTAGCAACGGCCCTGGCATATGGCTCCTGAACTTCTGCCTTGATTCGAAGGAGTTGTACCAGGTCTCTGTTGCACAATCCAAAGCACAAGATGTCCACACAGAGCTGAGCTAAACTAGGCAAATTCATCAAATCCACCCAACCTGCGACTTGGAAGGCAGCAGTTGGGGACTAGCAGTTTAGCCTTCCCACTCAGAACCCCAACTTTGTTCTCAACTTTTCATACCGTAAGCTTTAGCCAGCTGGTCAAGCCCTTGAGAGGAAGACAGAGGAGTTCTATGTTTGGAAGCTGCTCAGAGAGCCCAGGGTCTCCTGAGCTTCCCCCACCCCCCCCCCCACCTCAGCCCTTTAGTTGTTAAGTCAAAAGCGTGCAGGATAAGTAGGAGACACAAAGAACAGACAGGGCCCTGTATTGAAAAACCAAAAAGCAAGGTCTACCACTAGCAGAGAAGGCACATCTTTGACCTAGTAACCTGGCCCCAGGTTCCTCATTGGAAAAGACACTTATGTCTTCCCAAGAACCCTGCAGTAACCTGGCCCGCAGAAGAATTCAAAAATCCCCATTGTTTTTTTCCCATCGACAAGATAAGGGCTGGAAATCACTGCAGCCCTCCCGCCTCCTACCTGACCTCAGGGGAGCCTTCTTGGCTAGGAAGGACAGTGGGTCTTTGTTCTTACCCTCTATTTCCTAAGCAAGAACTGGCTCACTGCTGGAGATAAGACTCTTGGACACACACACAAAACACACACACACACACACCACACACCACGGGGGTGGGGGGGGAAAGGAGAGAAGAGACACTCCCCTAAACACAGCTGTACAGGTTGAGCCTCCTCGGTGGCTAAGCCTCTGTGGAAACCAGGTGAGTGACACACAAGGAGCTTTAACGCAGGCCTGTGGGCTTTTCTCATTTAGGAACCATAAAGATGTTATTCCAAGGCTGGAGAGATGGCTCAACAAGAGTATAACTGCTCTTTCAAAGAGGCCTGGTTTTGATTCTCAACGCCCCCGGTGTGGTTCACACTGGTAACTACAGTTCTAGGGCATCTGATGCCCTCTTCTGGCATCTTTGGGGACTACATGCATGGAGTGCACATATATACATGCAGATAAAACACTCATACACATAAAATAAATTAAAAAAAAAACAAACCTGTCAGGCTAAGTCATGTTGCTATCTGCACTGACACATTTCAGGAAGTTCGGAAGAGGGGACGGCAGCCACTTGTGCTCCTCCTTCTCTTCTCTTTCCTCTCCCATTCCATTCTCCCCTCCTATAGCTCCACCAACAAGCTGACACACTGAAATTAGACCTAGGTTGTTAGCAACAATTTGGTCTGAAGTACACATAACCAGCATCACCAGGACCTCATACTGTGTGCTTCAGAGCACCTGCCATGGTAATCCTTCAAACATACCACGGTGCCACAGCATCGTACCCCATTTCTCAGATGGGAAGACTGAGACCCAACACGGTTTCTCAAGGTGATAAAGGTAAGTGGTGGGATGGGAAGCAGTATCTGTCCTAAGCTAAAAGTTTCTGTTGGTGAAAGAATTAGATCACAAACAATCTACACCATCCTGGAGCAACCAGGTTGATAGCACTGCAGCTCAAATGATGGTTATTGTATTATTATTACAATAATAACTCTTCTGTGTTATTCTGGGGGGCAGGACAGAATCTTTCTATGTAGTTCTGACGGCCTGGAACTTGTGTTGCAGACCAGGTTGGCCTTGAACTCATGAAGGTCTGCTTGCCTCTGCTTCCTGAGTGCTATGATTAAAGTCCTGCACCACCATGTCTACCTATTTTTATCATTTTTAAATAGGTATAGGTGTGTATGTTTGCTTGTGGGTATATGCAAGTAAGTGAAGGCAGGTGCCCAGGAGGTCAGAGGCTCAAACGTCCTGAAGCTGAAATTACAAATGGCTGTGAGCCTCCTGATGTCGGTACTAGGAACTAAACTCGGGTGCTTTGTAAGAGCAGCAAGTGCTCTTAATGACAGAGCTCTCTCTCCGGTCCCAAGCACGGCAGGCTTGTATTACATATTCGATTCCTTCCCTTTTCAGATGCATAAAGTGGCTGCACAATTTGCTTCCTGTAAGGCTGTATGAAAGGGACTGGGTTAGATCCAGGGGTCCCTGACCCAGCTCTCCCCTACAAATGACCTTGGAACCTTGACCCAGATAGATCTAGCCTAGCAACGGCCCTGGCATATGGCTCCTGAACTTCTGCCTTGATTCGAAGGAGTTGTACCAGGTCTCTGTTGCACAATCCAAAGCACAAGATGTCCACACAGAGCTGAGCTAACACTAGGGCAGAATTCATGCAATGCCACCACACCTGGCGACTTGGAAGGCAGCAGTTGGGGGCTAGCTATGTTTATGCTTCCCACTCAGAACCCCAACTTTGTTCTCAACTTTTCATACCATGAAGCTTTAGCCAGCTGGTCAAGCCCTTGAGAGGAAGACAGAGGAGTTCTATGTCTGGAAGCTGCTCAGAGAGCCCAGGGTCTGCCTGAGCATCCCCCAGCCCCACCCCCACCTCATGCCATTTAGTTGTTAAGTCAAAAGCGTGACAGGATGAAGTAGGAGACACAAGAGAACAGACAGGGCCCTGTATTGAAAAACCAAAAATGCGAGGTCTAGCCACTAGCAGCAGAAGGCACATCTTGACCTAGTAACCTGGGCCCCAGGTCTCCTCATTGGAAAAAGACACTTATGTCTTCCCAAGAACCACTGCAGTAACCTGGCCCAGCAGAAGAATTCAAAAGTCCCCATTGTCTTTTCCCATCTGACAAGATAAGGGCTGGCAATCACTGCAGCCCTCCCTGCCTCTACCTGACCTCAGGGGAGCCTTCTTGGCTAGGAAGGACAGTGGATCTTTGTTCTTAGCCCTCTATTTCCTAAGCAAGAACTGGCTCACTGCTGGAGATAAGACTCTTGGAACACACACACACACACACACACACACACACACCACACACACACACGGGGTTGGGGGAGAGAAAGAGAGAGAGAGAGATCAAATTCAACCATTTTCTTTTTATCAAGGATCAGTGCCTCAATGTGTCAAATTATTAAAAAAAAAAAAAAAAAAAATCAGGCTCAGATGGAAAAACAAAAGACAAAAACTTTTGGCTCCTTAGGGCTCACTGTGACCTAACCAAATCTAATCTATGAGCCCAGGTCTCAAATAGAAATCCTATTTCAACAGTCTCTCTCTCAAATTAAGACTCTCTTATGTTGGGCGGTGGGGGCTCATGCCTTTAATCCTAGCACTGAGGAGGCAGAGGCAGATGGATCTCTGTAAGCTCAAGAACAAGCCTGGTTACATGTAGAGCTAGTTCCAAGACAGCCAGGGCTATGTAGGGAAATCCTGTATTGAATAACCAATCCACACCAAGACAACTGTTTTTTCACACATGGACAGGTTAATCGAACTTCTATGCACACTAAACCTGAATAACAAACATGTGTGAGTACTGACTGCTCCGACTAAATGATCAGTTGGTCCGAGCTACTAAACGCACAGGCAAGGTGTTAACGAATAGAATGTGAGTAGCCCCTACTCACTCTGTCCCATGATAAAGACAGAATGCTTTATATTTGGCCACTGGGACACTGCTGAAAGTGGGGTTTCTATTTCCATGCCCACCCCCAATATCCTGACTTATCAAAGTTATGACAGGGCACCTGAAGAGTTTAGGGTAGTGTGGCTTAGTAGTTAGCAGAACATAGTGAGGCGTGGGTTCAGTCCTCCTTTTTCGATAGCTCCCCAAAATCAAAACAGTGAGACCACTGAGAAGCTCTGAATTCTGCTTTTCACCTTGTCAACAGGGATGCAGCTGCTCCCTAATTCCCTGGAAAATGGGTGCAGACACTTCTGTGAAATTGGAAGGGAAGTAACTCATTGAGGAAAACTAATAAGGAAACGGGGCGTTTAAGGAAATAGATTGTTCAGAGGAAATCAAAACAATAATAGAAATCATACTTCATAGAATATTCTCGAAAATTCTCACACATCAGATCTCCCAGAAGAGGGAGTAACGGGAGAGCTTTGCATTCTTCTCTGAGGGAACTTACGGAAATATGTGACATGAAGCAAGAAGCCACAGAGTGACAGTCCACGTGGACCTTTCTCCAATAAGATGACTACCCCTCCCCACAGACAGACACTTACACATCAGGGGAAAAAGGCCAAAACCAAGATCAGAATCCCTGCACATTAACACCAAGACTATGACTATGTAGAACCTCTTCTTATGGACTTACGTGTCTTACACAGAAGCCTAATTCTCACCATCCAGTGCACCGGAGCAGGACCAGTCTCAAGGGGGAAATGAAATGTATTGTTTTACAAGATAAGGAAATGCTCACCAGATTGGGGCCACATACCAAGGGCCCACAAGTCAAGACTAAGTAACTCCCCCTCAGCTACTAGGAATGGCATCTATTCCTTCACAGGCTCTAGGGGCTCCCTGGGGATTCTTTGTAGCTATTGTGACCAATTCTCTGTCCTTTTTGCCTTAGGTAAATTCTTTTACCACCTGCTCCACTGGCCTCGCCCAACATTCTACAGGGAACACCCTGGAAGTCCATGAAAAGCTATCTTTGTATGCTACCCATGGGCTGATGTCTCTCCTGAAAGCGCTAGAGGAAAGGCCCTGGAACTAGGTCTTGGAGAGCAATACAGCTGTCTCCCAGTATCCTAAGGAGGTGGGTCCCTGGAGCCCCAGTATCCCCAAATTCACAGATGCTCAAGTCCCTTTATAAGATGTAATGTTTGTAGAACCTAGCACATATCCTCTTGAATATTTTAACCACCTCTACATTACTGAGTTCACCAAGCACAATGTAAGTAGCTGCTCTACCGGATAGCATAGTGGGACATACCATGTCTGCACAGGTGCAACTGAGGAATACAGATATTTTCAAGAGCCAGAGATGGTGGTATACACCTGCACCCTCAGGTGGTACACACCTGCACCCTCAGGTGGTACACACCTGCACCTCAGGTGGTACACACCTGCACCTCAGGTGGTACACACCTGCACCCTCAGGTGGTACACACCTGCACTCTCAGGTGGTACAAACATGCACCTCAGGTGGTACAAACATGCATCCTCAGGTGGTACACATCTGCACCCTCAGGTGGTACACATCTGCACCCTCAGGTGGTACACACCTGCACCCTCAGGTGGTACACACCTCAGGTGGTACAAAATGACTATACTCTCCGTACCTGAAGAAGCAGAAGCAGGCTCATAGAAAATTTGAGGCCAACCTGGGCTACGTGGGAAAATCTAATCTTAGTATCAAGAAAGGCAACCAATGAATCTCCTCTCCAAGATCAACAAGATCAATCAGTTTTTCCCCCTGCAGTTGGTTGGATCCTTGGAGGCAGATGCCAAGGGTATAGAGGCCAGCTGTACTTTTGGTGTTACTAGTGATAGAGGCTACTCAGGATCAGCCGTAGCTGCTGTGCATTTCACTGTTATTCAGAAAATGAGGAATGCATGTAAGGGAAGTAAAGAACAGAACTTTTGCGGGCAGTGGTGGCGCACGCCTTTAATCCCAGCACTTGGGAGGCGGAGGCAGGCGGATTTCTGAGTTCAAGGCCAGCCTGGTCTACAGAGTGAGTTCCAGGACAGCCAGGGCTACACAGAGAAACCCTGTCTCAAAAAAAAAAAAAAAAAGAACAGAACTTTATCAGCAAACACCACAGGGCAAGAATATAAGGTAGGCAATGGTGAGATCAAACATCAGCAAATGGAGAGAGGTTTAGAGAGGGATCTATTCACTGTAGGGCGAAGTCCAAGAGTCCTAGGGCCCAATGGCAAGTGTCAGCAAATCAGGCTTCCCATCACCAAGCTTGCCACATGGCTCCTTGTAGGTAGCACACACAGTTGGAGGAGCATGCTCGCCCACAAGTTGAACACAGCTGCGGAACTCTCATCTATCCTTGAGACCTGACAGAATGCTTACTCTAAAAACATAGACTGAAGCCCTTGGACTCTTTGCAATATTATTGTAAAAGGAGATTTGTTTGTAGCGAACTTATTGTCTTTCTAATGTCACCTGTGAAGCCAGGATAAATTCTGAGCTGGAAGAGCAGCTGTCCAAACCAAGTTCTTACAAAAGGGAAGCCGTTCTGATTCTTTGTTGAAAGGTACTGGAGTGGAGCCCGTGGTATCAGACTTGCTAAGCGCTCACTGTACCACTGAGCAGCGCCCAGCCACAGAGGACCTCCTAAATAGTTACAAGTGCTCATGTTGGCCTCTCAGGGTAAGTATCAGCCTTGTAACAGCTTCGGAGTTTAGCCAAAGTAGACCTTGTCTGTGATAATAAACACCTACAAATATCCATGGTTTTATTAGAAGATTCCAGTCTCTTTCCTTATTACCAAGGTCTCCAATGGTTACAGGTTGTCAACAAGCTGTTTCAGGAGCTGCAGTTAGGGCTGAAGAGATGACTCCGCAGCTCTTGAGTTGGTTACCCAGCACCCACATCAGATGGCTCACAACTCTTTGTAACTCCAGCTCCAGGGGATCCTAAACATTTTTTTGTTCTCTTCAGGCATTCCACACACTTAAGTGTGCACATGTACATGCAAATAAATAATTTTAAAAACCGTTAAAGAAGAATTTGTAATTTGTGTGAATGCGCTGTGCGTACAAGCACTCGGGAGCACACACAATGTCCTGTTTTATCATCCTCTTTCTGTCATTCCTTTGAGACAAGGTCTTTTGCTGAACTTGGAGCTAGGCTGGTGGCCAATGAGCCCTAAGCCCCCTCTTGTCTCTATCTCTCACAGGTCTGGGGTTCTGAGTGCCTGTGACAGACCTGGCTTTATGTGTGGAGCTGGGATCTGAACTCGGGCCTTCAGGGTTAGGCAGCAAGTACTCTTACCCCTGAACTATTCCTCCTGTCCCAAAGACTTCAAAATTGTCTACAAGTATCCTCTCTCTCCCATCTCAGCCCAGGGCTTCCTCCATGAGGGTTTCCTCTACTATTGAGTCACACCCCAGAACAAGTATCTTTTTCATACTGTGTTTATTGATTAAGTTACCTCCCTGGCAGAATCCAGTAATAGGCTAATGAATGGCAACTACAGTGTACTGTGCTGGGCTGTTTAAATTCACAGACCGGAAACAGAAGTGCAGCAAGACCACAGTGAACAGTGGGCCTCGTCTGTGGCTCTTTAGCCTCCATAGGATTTTAAAGAGGGGTGGGGAAGGGAAACTTTTTTTCTTTTCCTTCAGGCAGCAAGTATTATAGGTTGTTTTCTTCCAGTTTTGTTTGGAATCAAGTCATGCCAAAGGATTAGAGCAGGCTGGTTTGGAAGTAGGTAGACTTTTTTTTGAGAACTGAAGCAAGTTTGTTACCGACAAAAAGCCGTGAGCTCCTGGGACGTGTCAGGTTGCAAGGGAGGGAGTCATAGATCATATATTCTCCAGTGTTTTGATTTACTGAGTCACTTCCGCCTCACACATGACACCATGGAGACTTCACCCAGGTACATTCTGGATTTCAGTGAATGATGTCATGATCAGACGCAAGGCTAAGCCCAGCCGCCATGACTCCTACTCCAAGATAAAATGATACTGCCTAGTGAATGCTAACATCTGTAAACCTCAGCCCCCGAGGAAGGGTAAAAGAACCCCAGGACCACTGCTCCGTCCTTGAGCTTGAAAGTGTGGTGAGGGAGATGGCGTGTTTAGCTGTAAAGACAGCAAAAACAGTCCCTGTTCCCCGACCAGTCTGAGCATCAGGACAAGATGATGGGGGAAAATAAGGCTTCCTAGGACAAGCACAGACGGGAGCAGAGGAAACTGGAGGAGCTGAAGGGAAGGCTGCAGGAGGAATGAAGAAATCTGGCAGGGCTTCTTTTCTCATGCAGTGAGGCTGCCCCACAGTCCTCCCCACTTAAACATTGTTGTTCTACCACACATCTGCTGCGGATAGGTAGGATACCGTGTTATTTGGGAGCCTTTACAAATCCCCCATCTCCCAGAGTCTTTGTTTCAAGAGGAAGCAGGAACCATCCAGGAAGACCAACCCTTTTTTCCTTTTTGGTGGCTACTTCTCTAACCTTGTGAACTGACACACAGTTTCCCTTATGTCCCTGTTTCATAAGCTGCCAGAGCATCCAAGTTTGGTGACCCGATTCTTCCCACATTTCTCTGCAAAGAGATAAGCAGTGAGGTCTGTCATGGTGGGCCCCGTATTTTTATGCACTTGGGTTTCTACACTCTTTTGCAGTACTTTCACCATCTGTAGAGAATCAAAATCTCACGGTTTAACCTGTTCTTTAAAGTCGCTGCCCTGCAGCTAGCTGGCCTTGACTCTGAAAGCCAGTCATATGGATTACAGAATCAGAGGCAAAAGGACTGTGAGTTCAAGACCAGCCTGGACAATATAGCCAGTTCTAAGCTATGCTGGGCCTTATAGGGAGACACTGTATGTATGTCAGTCTTTCTTTCTCTCTCTGTTTCCAATTCCTTCTCTCTGTATCTTATTCTTTGTCTCCCTGTGTCTCATTCTCATTGTCTGTCTCTCATTCCCCATCTCTGTGTCTCTAAGTCTCTTGACTTAGCATCTATCTGTGTCTCTGTCTCTTTCTTACACAGATGTAGACACAGACGCATACCCTTATATTGTCTAGAATATTACCAAGAACCAGAATGTTTTATCAGCATATAGAGATAAACCGAGGGGAGTGGTACCAGTGGGTTGGAGTAAGGCCTAGTCATGGTGTTGGCTGGGAGTCAAAACTGCCCCTCCAAAACCTGAGTTAATCCAGCACCCTGCCCCCATAGGCAGAGTCTGCACTCACCTGGAGGACTTAAGTCTGTACTTCCTCCTAGCCCTCTAAGAAGCCCTGTCCAGCACAGACACTCCAGGGTTCCCGTACCTCATCTCCGGTAGGAGCTGCAGCAGAATGAGGCCACCCCCGCGTTCACCACTGCCACTTGTTTTGCGGACCCACGCACCTCAGGAACGTCCCACCAGGCACCTGTAGCCCTTTTCGGGAGGAATCTCGGGGTGCTGGGCCCGTGGGCGCTGGTTGGCGAGGGTGGGAACAGGCCTGACGGTGCGGACTGGCACGGGGACTACAGCCGAGGGGGCAGAGCCTCGGGGTGGCCGATGGGGTGTAAGAGGGAGGAGGAGCTCGGGGTTCATGGGAACGCGCGGGGAGATGGTGACTTGGGGCTCAGGAGGGACTGGGGAGCAGAGGAAATGGAGACAGAAGGGTGACCCGGGCAGGGGTACATGGGCAGCACTCGCCTGATGAGGGCTCCCGCGTAGTCCCTGGCGGTCTCCATTGGTGCGGGTCCTCCTGTCCCAAGGCCGCGCCTCTTAAATCACTGCCCTGTCTGCCCCGCCCCGCGACGACTTGACTCGATCGAGCCAGGACTTTGGCGACAGGCTGCGCTCCTGCGAGCAGCGAGTAGTTCTGGCTCCCACGCCTGGGTCCTCGGGACCACGCCCCTTCGTGTGCAAACGTACCGAGGGCCCCAGAACCCCAGATTTGGTGCTGTTGGTGGCTATAGTCAGTTTGTTTTCCTCTTCTGGGGGCTGGGGTAACTGGTGACATCACCAATGTCAGCGGTATCGCTTGGCAGGAGAAAAGCAGGTGTGTCGTGAGGCGAGCTGAGTGTCCGAACAGGCTGTCTGCACTGCTGGAGTCTCCAAAGCCCGACCCAGGGCTGGGCGGCTGGCCAGCGAGTTCCTAGGGGACAGGAGGAAGTTGCTGGGGACACGGTAAGCACAGCACTTCGGGTTCTCGGAGGCGCCAGGGCTTCCCTGTGGGTAATGAGAAGAGAGTCAAGTAGAGGGAGTGGAGGAAGCATATGGTTGCCACCACTACTTACTGGAGTTGTAGGTTAGGCAGCTTCGGAGACACAGAAGGTAAGCTCAAGATTTATCCGACAGAGAAGGTTTTCGTGCACTCAGTGAACACCCGCTGCCCCACGCCCACGAAGAGCCGAGTTGGGGGACATTCACCAGAGCTTCTCAACAAAGTTGAAGATGACTTTCTTCGCAAGCTACAAGGTCTGGAGTTAGGAGTTGCTGGAAGCTCCTCTCTGTGCACCATCACTGACCGTGTTCTGTGTCCCAGGCTCGGTCACCAGCCCTCTCTCTTCTCCAGTACATCTCTCAGGAGCAAAGATTGTTCCTTCTTCAGGGTCACTGGGGTCAACACACCTCACCTGACCTTCAGGGAAGTAGAAGCCAAAAGCAAATTCCAGTGAACGCCCTGGAAGCAAGAGGCTCACAGAGCTGCCTTTCCTGCCCAGAGCTATGGGGCTGGACAAAGTCACCTGAGGTCATTAGCGGACCCTCCCACTGACACCTCACCGAAAAGGTGAGAAAATGGACCAATCCACTCAAACTACCTTTTCGGAAATCTCTCACTGTAGAGAAATGCTAATGTCAGATGCACAAGGTATCTGAGTGAAAGTCTGTTCAGCCAGGTTCCGAGCCCCTGGCGCTCTGGTGGTTTGCTTGTTCTTTTAAACACCTTTGTTTGTTTGTTTGTTTTTTGGTTTTTCGAGACAGGGTTTCTCTGTGTAGCCCGGGCTGTCCTGGAACTCACTCTGTAGACCAGGCTGGCCTCGAACTCAGAAATCCGCCTGCCTCTGCCTCCCAAGTGCTGGGATTAAAGACGTGCGCCACCACCCGGCTCTTTAAACACCTTTGATTTAAATCCTTAGTCTCTCCCACCCCTCTAGACCAGGCTGACCTCAAGCCCACAGATCTCTTCCTCTTGAGTACTGTCCTTAAAGGTTTGTGTCACTACTCCCAACAAATTTGCATTTCTAAAAAAAGACATTTCAGGGCTGGAATAATGTTGTTTGGATCCCATATAAAGCTGGGGGTAGGACCAGCATAGTGGTACATACTTTTAATCCCAGCACTTGGGAGACAGAAGCACTTGGGAGGATCTCTATGAGTTCGAGGCTATCCTGGTCTACATAGTAAGTTCCAGGATAGTCAGGGCTACCTAGAGAGATCCTATCTCAAACACAAAACAAAAACTGGGGAAGCCTGGGAGCCTGTAACCCCAGTGTCCTGGGGTAACGGCTGTAAAGACAGGAGGGTTGCTGTGGCTTGCTGGCCACCAACCTAGCTCTAAGGAGAGTGATAGTACAGGATACCCCCCTTCTGCTCCCTCATCACACACATTCTATCTATCTATCTATCTATCTATCTATCTATCTATCTATCTATCATGCATTTTCATATCAGGGCCCTATCATCACTGCTGAACAATTTGCAATTGACGACATCACCATCAGCACCCACCGATAGACAGTTCCAGTCTGATTGTCATACACATGGCCCCACATACACTAAGTGGGTCACAGAACAAAATGAAGACATGAATCTGGAAAAAGAGCTGGTGAGGGGTTGGGTTGTGGTTGACAGGATAGGAGGGAGACAGAAGAGGGTGAGGGATAGAGAGTAACCAGAATGTATCATAGAAAGTTTGGAGGTCTTAAATAATACAAAGATGGCCGGGCGGTGGTGGCGCACGCCTTTAATCCCAGCACTTGGGAGGCAGAGGCAGGTGGATTTCTGAGTTCGAGGCCAACCTGGTCTACAAAGTGAGTTCCAGGACAGCCAGGGCTACACAGAGAAACCCTGTCTCGAAAAAACAAACAAACAAACAAAAAATAATACAAAGATGAGGAAACATTCCCATAGATCAGTGGGCTCACTCCTAACAAATAAATGATAGTCTATAGTCTATGCCCTAAAAATCCAGGCTAGTTGATTTGAATACATAGCACTAGCCAAGTACTGGGGTGAGAGTCTGGAGAGTAGGTCAAGGTCATGGGAATTCTCATCTCTAGGACCTAGAATGCTGTTTGACTCAGAAGTCATGCAGACTTGAAAGCAAAAGAATGGAAGAGATGCATTGTAACATCCGAATGCAAATTGTAAAAGAACAAAGAGAGAAATTCAGTCCTGAGGGCAGAGAAACAGTGAAGTGATGCTGCTGCTGAAGGAGCTGAAGGGGGAGGAGTTGAAGATGGGGAGGAGGAGTTGGAGATAGGGAGGAGGCGGAAGAGAAAGGGGAGGAGTTGGAGATATGGGGAGGAGGAGGAATTGGAGATGGGGAGGAGGAGGAAGAGTTGGAGATGAGGAGGAGAAGTTGGAGATGGGGAGGAGGAGGAGGAGTTGGAGATGGGGAGGAGGAGTTGGAGATGGGGAGGAGGCAGAAGAGAAAGAAGAGGAATTGGAGATGGGGAGGAGGCGGAAGAGAAAGAAGAGAGTTGGAGATGGGGAGGAGGCGGAAGAGAAAGGAGTTGGAGATGGAGAGGAGGAGGAATTGGAGATGGGGAGGAGGAGGAAGAGTTGGAGATAGGGGAGGAGGAAGAGTTGGAGATGAGGAGGAGGAGTTGGAGATGGGGAGGAGGAGGAGGAGTTGGAAATGGGGAGGAGTTGGAGATATGGGGAGGAGGAAGAGAAAGAGGGGAAGTTGGAGATAGGGGAGGCTGCAAGGCTGTTCTATGTTGCTTTTAGGAAGAGCAAACGCCCCATGGGACTTCAGTTGCCTGTAAAACTGTCCAGGGCAGGTAAGTGTGGGTCCTGGGAGAACTGTAGAGAGTCTGCAGACATGGGGTTTAGCCTGCTCAGATCTGGGTTTGAGAAAGCTGATGGAATGGGAGCAAGGAGACTGGCTGAGGTAGGGGAAGGAACTTCTGTGAACCAAAGAAGGATGCCAAGTGTCATCCAGTGGGCATGGGCATGACGGGAAGCTGGGCATCTCAAGGACATGGTGATAACAGCAGGGACCAGCTGGAGAGTCTGCTGGTATTTTTAGTTGGGTTGCTGGAGACACAGCACCACACCGTGACAGATGAGAGACAGCAGGAAAGTCAGGTTGGGGTTGGAGTAGAGATTAAGCTGAGTTCACTCTGGTAGGAGGTGCCCCTCACCTCCTCCAACCTCCCCACTGTGTGGCCTGCGGCTCAGGGGAGGTCTCTGCTGGAAATAAAGGCGGGATCAGGGAGGTAAAATAAAGGGAGGCATAAATAAAGGCTGGGTGCCTTCTCAGTTATGGGAGAACATAGGTGCTTGAGAAATCAGAGAAAGCTTAGTAGGCATCTGCTCAGATCTGAATAAAACAATGAATTCTGAGTCTGACTCCTGCCTTGCTACCTTGAATCCCATGGCTAAATGCATTGGCTAATTAGGTTTTGTTATGGTAGTGGTTGTTTTTGGAGGAGAGTTCAGTTTGACACTAGGGTCATCTGGAAAGAGAATCTAGACGGAGAAAAGCCTCCATTAGATTGGCCTGTGGGCATGTCTGTGGGGCATTTTCTTGATTAATGATTAGTGTGGGCAGCACATCCCTAGATAGGTGGTTCTGGGTTGTATAAGAATGCAAACCATATTTGTAATTTTGGGGCTGGAGAGATGGCTCAGTGGTTAAGAGCACTCACTGGCTGCTCTTCCAGAGGACCTGGTGGGATCTGGTGCCTTCTTCTGGCGTGCAGGTGTAAATGGAGATAGAGAGCGCCACACACACACACACACATACACACACAGACATATGGAGGGAGGGAGGAGAAGAGAGAGAGAGAGAGAGAGAGAGAGAACAGAGACAGAGACAGAGACAGAGACAGAGACAGAGAGAGACAGACAGACAGAGAGAGAGAGAGAGAGGCACCTCTTCCTCCCCAAGTTGCTTTTGGTCATGATATTTCTCACAGCAATTGAAAGTAAGTTGAGACGCAAGGAGAAAGCTTTCTATTTTTCAGTCTACTTTCTTTCTTTCCTTCCTTCCTTCCTTCTTCACTATTCATTCAGTTTTTCTTTCTTTTTTAAACATTTTTTGTTTTTGTTCTTTGAACATGGTTTTTCTTGTAGCCCTGGTTGTCCTGAAACTTACTTTGTAAACCAGGCTGGCCTCGAACTCAGAGATCTACCTGTCTCTGCCTCCCAGAGTGTAGGGTTAAAGGCGTGTCCACACCAGCTTCGTTCCTTATTTCTAACCGTCTGTGATAGGTAAACATAATCAAAATATATTACATACATGTGAGAGTATCCAGTGAAAACTGTTCTTTTGTTATAATTAGTGTAAGTTAATAAAAATGACTAATAACCCCTGATGGTATGGGTTCCTTTCCAGTTCTCAGTGGGTCCCAGTGTGGTTTGGGTGAGATGCGATCTGAAGTCCAATGTAGACAGTTATGCACCAGCACAACTTAGATCATGGCATAGTGCGTCAGAAGCCAAGCTCTGGAAGAGATGAACTCAAACTCAGTGGGGCACCTAAGGTTGCCCCATCAGCATCATCAAGAAGGTAAACCATTTCAGTCTATCCTACTATTTGCCATCTCCCCAGCTCTCTTAAAAATTTGAAAAAAAGATTTATCTTATGTGTAGGTACATTTTGGCTACATATATGTATGTGTGCCACACTTGTGCCTAGTGCCAGTGGAGGCCAGAGGAGCCAAAGTTAGAGTCTTATTGAGTTGTTCAGGTTGACCTCAAACCCATGACTCTCCTGCCTCAGCCTCTCCAAAGCTGGGATTGCAGACATTTAATAGGATACTCTCTTCTGTGGCTGGCTGCTTGTTTCCCATCTAGAGACTCATTCACAATGATACACTGTTGCTATTATTGTTGTTATTTTCTTGTTAAGTAGAATTCCATTGTGGGACATATCAAATACATCTATACATTCTACTGTTACCGCCTGACTGGTATGGCTAAGGCACAGTTGCAAAAAACATGTATGTATCTCGTGTGTGTGTGTGTGTGTGTGTGTGTGTGTGTGTGTGTGTGTACACTGTTTCCTCTTTCACAGAGTGTTCTGGAGTGATTCAATTATGTTATGTAAGGACTCCTGCTAGGTACTGTGACACTGACCAAAGAGGCAGACAGATCAATTTTAGCATGGGACTTACTCATCACAGAATCATGGACCTGACCAGCAGCAAGATCACGTGGACTCCTAGATTTTGGATCAGAAAGTGTCTTAGCTATTATTCTATTACTGTGAAGAGACACCAAGACCAGAGAAACTTATAAAAGAAAGCATTTTAATTGGGGAATTGCTTACAGTTTCAGAGGTGAGTCCATGATCATCATATGACTGTGGGCAGGCAGGCATGGGGATGGAGCAGTAGCTAAGAGCTTACTTATATCATGATTCGCAAGGTGGAGACAGAAAGACTGAGACTGGGTCTGTTGTAGGCTTAGAAACTTCATGGTTCAACCCCAGTGACATGCCTTCTCCATCAAGGCCACGCCTTTCAATAAATCCACGCCTTCTCTATCAAGGCCACACCCTTCCCCATCAAGGCCACAACACTTCATTCTTCCTAAAACATTTCCACCGACTAGGGACCTAGCATCCAAATATCTGGGCTTATGGGGCCATTCTCCTTCAGACTACCACAGGAAGAAAGACAGATTATGGACTGGGACAAAAGTGACTGTTCTGGTTTCAGTGTACCTAACTCACCTTAAGATACCAAATGACTCTAGGCAGTCATGGGGGGTCACACCTCAAGATGGCTACAGTTGTGTCGCCGAGACTGTCCCCTCATATCAAGACTGAGAATCTCAGGAATGCAGCTTGGATGCAGAAGCCTAGTCCCTGAGGAGCAGGTATGAGAGAAAGAGTTGGGAGCTGCCTTAAGGGTCCAGCCCTGCCACCTGCAGCTTAAGGAGGAGTGGTTTGGGTTCAGATGCCTCTGAGGCCAAGTCACGGCATACACACGATGCCATGGTTCTGAGCAAGTGACAGCCAAACCTTGAGATTGAGGAGAGAAGTCCATATAATAGGATATTCTCCTATCCTATTGCATGTGTGTGTGTGTGTGTGTGTGTGTGTGTGTGTGTGTGTGTGTAGTATCCAATGCCAGAAAGGCCAGGGCTGTGGCTGGAACACTGACCAATTATACTTTAGGTCCCAAGGTAGGTGAGCCCCTCATACCTTTCTCTGGCATTATAGCCCATCACAAGCTTTCTCTGGATTATGAATAGCAGCCCTCAGTTCCACTACAGAATGGACAATACTGGAAGTGGGGGCACCGTCAGGTTTACAGGTGCTAGAGCTGAATGGCTTGCTATTTGCTGGTTCAAGTCCTCTACTCTTCCTGAGGCCAGCTTCACTCTGAAGAATATGAAGAAAGTCGTCCTCACTGTCCTACCTGAATGAGAGCCCTGGGTGGGGGGAGTGGTAAATGCAGGTAAGAGTGACTGGGGGAGGCTGGGTGGGAAGGTGTGGGGGTGGTCAGGACATTTGTGCTGGGAGACTTTGCTCTATGCAGGTTTTTCTTCAACTAGATTAGAAGCAAATGACCATGGATTCTCAAATGGGAATTAGTACCTTCACAATTTTTTGTATAGCCTGCTTTAAAACTTAATATCCGGGAAGCCAGGCATGGTAGTACACTCTTTAATTCCAGCATTCAGGAGGCAGAGGCAGGTGGATCTCTGTGAGTTCGAGGCCAGCCTGGTCTACATAATAAGTTCCAGGACAGCCAGGGCTACACAGTGAGACCCTGTGTCAGAAACAAACAAACAAATACAAATGCAACAACAACAGAACCTTCATATTGGGACCTGGGGATACAGCTCAGTGGGTAGAGGGGCTTCCCTAGTGGGTATGAGGCAAGTAACATAAATTATAAGCCAGACCAAAACCATAAATAAAGCCAAACCCAAACTCAGTATTAAACTGTTACAGGCAGTGGATATTTTTATGGCTTGCAACTGTTGGGGCTTCAAGGTCATATACATTTAACAGAGGCCATGGCCTCTCTTGCTTAAAGGGCTCACATGACACCCCCACCCCCGTCCCCAGCAGTGTGCCAACACCCAGAAGTCCTGGAGCTCCGGCTGGAAGCTTGCTGTGCTGGAAGAAGGGGTTTGCCAGGCAGTGGCAGACCCTCAACCAATGCTTATTAATAACCCCGGTGCTGGCGTCTCATTGCCTGGCGCCCCCTGCTATCCCTGTTGCTGGGTTTTTGTTTTCCTTCCAAGTATAGGAAAAACCCTGATGTTCTTTGTGCTGAGTTCAGTGGAAGGTGTTTTTGTTTTGTTCTGCCTCTGCAAGTCTAGAGAAGTCTCTGGTCAGGGTTAGGGTTAGAGATTCCAGGTCTTCTGAATGAGTAGGGAAGGGCAAGTGTACCAACACTAACTTCTGGGTTTTCCGAGTTTGGCTTTTTGGGCTTTTTTTTTTCTTTCCCCCCCCCCCTTTTTTTTTTTTCCCACCCCTTTTAATTAACATTTTTTATAT
>JAJTUV010004335.1:0-21946 GCA_021653895.1 Mastomys natalensis
GTATTCAGTTCTGTGAATAATAAAATACTTTTTCATTGCAGTTCTGTTTTACTAAATAGTGTACTTCTATAACTGCAAGAACAAGCTAATACAGAAGTGTGAATTAATCTCCATTCTAAATCTACTCAGTGTATAGTAAGTTAAAAAAAAGCTATACTCTAGTGAAATGGGAAAGGAACACAACTTACAATTTCTTTAAAAGGACAAACTATATACCTAGAGACTGAATAAGCCACTACCAACCTATGGCATATGTAGAAGAGTATATCATGCTAAACTTAGTGCTCACCTCTCATGCTATATCATATGGTTGGACAGTGTAAGAAGTTAAATTTGGCCCTTGTTCAAGACAAAAAAAATCTGATGAAAATGGACATAAAACTCCACTAAGAAATGCCAGCATTCTCCAGGGAGAAATCTGAGATGTCAAATCACCACTCATAATTTGATGTTAATTATAAGTTGAGATAATTTCCCCAGATATTTGTAGATTATAGATATAGCTCACACATGACAGTCTCATGCCAAAGGACCAGTAAAAGAAGGCACTATCACTGAAAGCTTGTGGAGTATAAGGAGTTATAGCTATAGTTCAATTCCTGTTCTGGGGGGAGTAAATAAAGATTAGATAAAGCAAAAAATTGGATTATACTGATGCCACTTAAAGATCATTTGTGTGGGCCTCCAAACCAATGGCTAGGCTGATTACATGCATCCCACCGACAGATTTAAGACACAAAGGTGTCCATTTCTCTAAGAGAACTGCCTTTTCTGCAAGACATAGTCTCTCTCTTGCCTTGAAGCCAAGTAATGGGAACTCTAAACACACTGCGGAGCTTCTGTTGGAAGCGGTTTCCAACAAAACAATACAGGAAGGGATTAACACAGCTGTTGGTGAATCCCAGGAGGATGGCAAAAGGAAGTGCCAGGTCAATGACTGCTATAACTTCACAGCTATTAATGATACCCATCCAGGACAGAGCATCCAAGAAGGTCAGAACATGGAAGGGAAGCCAGCAAATGATGAATGCTAACACAACAGCAGCTGCCATCTTCAGGACTTGGTCACGGGTAATTCTGTTCTTCCCATAGCTATTGGTCTTCAGCAGATGTTTTCTGATTCCAAAGTAACAGGTTGCTATGAATATTAAAGGAATAATAAAGCCAAGAATATTTTTCATTAAGGCAATCCCAGCAGACCACTGAGCATATTTCTCTGGTGGGAAAGCCATAATACAAGCATTCACACCTAAGTATTCAATGGTTCTGACGTCTCGGAAATAAAATGTTGGCAATGAGGACAGACAAGCCATACACCAAACAAGGGGAACTACATAAGATGCTTGCCAGGGATTCCTTCTCTGAGACAGGAAAGGGTAGATAACCGATTGGTACCTATCAACACTCATGCACGTAATAAAAAAAATGCTTGCAAACATGTTCAGGGTCAGAAAAGAACCAAACACTTTGCACATCACAGGTCCAAAGAGCCAGTCATATCTATAAGAGTAATAGGTTGCCCAGAGAGGGAGGGTAGCCAAAAGGAGTAAGTCAGCCAAGGCCAGATTGAAGATGTAAATGCTGGACACCTTTTTAGGGCCCTTTTGACAACAAAACAGTGAGACCACAACAATATTAACAGCAAAACCAATCACAAAAATCAAGTAGTAGAGAACAGGAATTGCTTCCAAATGCTTATCTGACGGTTTGTGTGAGCAGTTAAAGGCGGACTCATTGGTGCCAGTTGCATTGAGATTATCAAAAGGAAGGCTGCTGGTGATGTTTCTGCTGGTGGCAGCAAAACTGAAGTTGTCCTTCATATTGACTGTCAGCGACTCCCAATTCTTACACCTTTGCTGGGGAAGAAAGAGAAAACTTAGTGCACACCCAAAGCCTAAGGGATATTTGAGTCATAAACATTTTGAAAATTGTCAAAGGCCAAAATAACATAAGTGGTTGTAGAAAACAAAACAGCACCATGCCTGGCTGGAGTTACTAATACATCTTGAGAGGAAAAAAAACCAACATTTCCTCAATAACATTAGACTGAAAATTCTGAACAAAACATTTTGTGTTTTTTTTTTCTCCATGTGTTTGAAAAGTCAAGATGCAAATTAATAGTTTAAAAGCTAATCAGGTTAGGAGTCATGAGACAAATGAGGAACCCAAAGACAATGTGATGCTTCAAAAAAAACAAGGTTATTTTTCCATCTGTGTGCTTTCTAGAAATCTCACTGCTGCCTGCTGGTTAATAGAGAAATGCTTTCATGAAGTAACTTATTATATACAAATTTTTACAGCTATGGAAAAATATAAGTAACATAAGCCATAGGGAAAAAGAGACAACTATACTGAGAGCTGAAAAAATATGCAGAAGGTGAATATTAGGATAGAGCATCAGGATTGGGTTTTGATAATTAAAAATCATCTATTTATTTTCCCTTTGCTTTAACAATACCAAGAAGAAATTACAGATACAGATGTATTTCATAAAACCTTTACCTAAAAATTTTAATAGTCAATGCCTGTTTTCAATATGGCTATTTAAATCTGATCTGTTTCATAAAAAAAAAAAAAAAACAAATCCATTTTCAGTTTAAGTAGAAGATAAAGGAAACAGAAACACCAAACGTGAGTCAGGGGCAGACAGACATGGGTTTGGAGACTCAATTAAATCAGAATTAGACATTAGTGACTAATTATGATATAGTCTTACCACTTCTTCTTTGCTATCTTTGCAATTTAACAGAACTGAATAGTCATTACTTTACAGCATTAAAAACAGCATTCAGGTGGGAAGGCTGCTGTTTTCTTTAAACTAACAACATTACTTTGAAATAAAAGAAAACTAAAGATAAACACACAGAGAGCAAAACTATTACACCAGAATATTTCAAAGTACATACAAGCACATACTCAATTTAAAATGTAACCTTCAGAGAACTTCCTCAGAAACGGCAAACTACTGTTTCTGTCAAAGGCCCATTCTTTTCTACGACCTTCCGAATTAACATGCAAGAATCAAAAATAAATCCCACTAAAGACTTACTAGTTGCCAGTGTTTAAGGCAGTTATCATAAATCAGCTTACTCAGCTCCCGCACACAGTCCTGTAAGAGAAATAGCCGTTAAAGAATTAAGGCATTCTGCAAAATGCAGTGTTAAAATACAGGAAAAAGAAAACATTCATACACACCAACATTTTTATTGCTGTATGTTCCCCTTCTCGAGTCAAGCATGTGTTAAATTGTTCTGTTTTACCTTAAAATGCAGGCTGAAGAAAGCTTTCAGTTCTGAGCTCCCTCCATCGCCAGACTCTGGGATGTAACTGCACCAGACCTCTGCTTCCCTTCTTATATATTCGCTCTGTCCACTGGGGAGCCTTCAACCTACATAATTCTGGAGCTGACTTATGAACACTTGCCAGCTTTCCAGAGGGCTTTTTTTCTGGCTGCAAAACATTAATCTGAAATTCTCAGGTCTCCAATCATAACAGCTCATTCAAATAAATCTCAAACAAAAAAAAAAAAATAATAAAGTTTCCACAAATGTGTTAGAGAATTTTAAACTCCGTGGCTTTCTTTAAGAGAAGAATATAATTTTTTAGGAGAATTTTCTCTTTCTATTTTTCTGAGCCTGACATTCTAAAATAAGTTAAGGACTAGGAAGACTAGAGAGTTGATTCTAATAGCAGTCTTTGTTCACAAGCATCTTTTATAGCCTTCAGTACATTTAAAATTTTCACCCCTGTTTATTAAAGAATGGTAGCAATTCTACTTGAGGTCTACAACTTTTAAGTTTTTATCTTGCTTTGAACCAGTTTGGTTGGTCGCCCTGTTGCTGGAAGGTTGGGAATAAGAAGGTTAAATTTTTGTTGTGATAAAAAAAAAAAATGTTTCAACATTTAGTGCCTTTTTTCACGGGACTCTGTCACAGCTGTAGCTCAAATATACGACAGACAAGGTACAGAATGATTACGCTACTATTGTAGATTGCTGCTGTCGCTGCTATTGCTATGACTGTTTTTTCCTTTTCTGTGGAAGAATGATCACCTTCATATCAGCCAGCAGCAGCAAGAAAAATGCATACAGTCCATAAAAGGTGAAGGTACTATATAGTACCAGCTGACAGCAAATACTGCATGCCTAACACTGTGCTATGTACTGTGTGCTCAATAGATCAACAGAGAGCGCCATAGCAAAAGGTAATAAGGAATGGCCTCTGAAGTCCAACCACTTGGCTTCACAAGCTCAGTTCTGCCACATCTCAGTGCTATGAGTGGAGTCACATGACTTTTCTCTTCGTGTCTCTGCTGTCTCATCTGAGAAATGGAGATATTACTCATATAATGAAGTTACTAAACATAAAGGAATTATTATATTTAGAGTTCTTAAGATGATGCCTAACACACAGCACATGCCCTTAAAAAGTATTAATATTATTGTCGATTTACAAATCAGGAAACAAAGGGTGACAGAATTTAAATAAATTCCCTAGGGTCCCACATCTATTATGAGGAATGTGAATTTCAACAAAAGTAAACACTTGTCATGGCTCATATTTTTCTTTTTTTTTTTTTTTTTTTCTTTTTTTTTTTGGTTTTTCGAGACAGGGTTTCTCTGTATAGCCCTGGCTGTCCTGGAACTCACTTGGTAGACCAGGCTGGCCTCGAACTCAGAAATCCGCCTGCCTCTGCCTCCCAAGTGCTGGGATTAAAGGCGTGCGCCACCACCGCCCGGCGGCTCATATTTTTCAATCTCTATCCTACAAGCTGATCTTTATATGTCACCTTTCGCTGAGTAATGTGGATACATACAACATTTACAGACAATCGTCATTCCTGACAGTTAATAAGCTACTGTAAAAGCATCAGAGAAGAAAGCTTGAAGGATCACAATGCAAGGAAAAGTGTTCTTAAATGTATTAGCAAAACTGAGATCGGGAAAGAGAAATATGGAATTGTGAAATTTTCTGCAGGTAGTGCTGATAACCAGGTAACCCACAACACCAAAAAAAGATGTGTAATTACAATGATTTCCTTGGATCCTGTTCTTCAAGGAAGCAAGTACATTGGTAGTCCCATAGTGAGCATTGACGCCTCCCAAGCTGCAAGCAGAGAAATGTATATCTTTGTCCTTGGTATTAGGTACATAAGTATGGAGTTCAGTAGAACAAGAGAAGAGAAGTGCTACGTAACATAGGACAAAATTACAAATGTCTCAAGAATCAGCAGACAGCTTATGATATCTGCCCTCCACTGATATTTTAAGTAAATCCTACAACACAGTAAGTGTTGTTTCACATTGCCTGAAAATTGCAATAGGCTCCAAAGCCTTGAGGACACCATTGTAGTGCAAAAGGCTTTTGATTAAATGAATTTGAACATTGGTAAGATGCACCTAATATACATACACACCAGTCTGTAAAATCTCAAAATATTTCTGCCTCATGCTCTAGACAGATCCAGGTAGAAGCTCTGTTTAAATAATGGAAACCTGATGTCTGGGAAACAAAAGACTGGGCACATATGTTTATCGGCAGGAGATTTAAAAGGAGAATGAGTTTCATTCTTTGTTTAAGCCTGGTTTCTGCCTTCATTTCAAATGTTTCTTTTTGCCACATACAGGGAATTTTCCAGGCCCGAGCTTCTGAGTGGTCACGATGGTCAGGTGCCTATCCTGGTCTAGTTCAAGCTCCTCTTTGTGCCCACTTCCAAAGAAATGATCATACAGTGAGCTATAGACTTTAGATGGGAAAAAACCCTGCAGGCTGCCCTCCAGGAGACCCAACCTTGAACACTCCTTAGAAGCAGGGGACCTTGTCTAGAGCTTTCAGTCCTCACTACAGTAAGTTCTGACGTAAATAAACTTTAAAGAGGCACACACTTCCTGTAAGATTAAAAAGACCTTTACTTTGTTTCTTCATAATTTTAAAATAAAAATGTTCACAGACCAAAGAGAAAATTTGTAACTGCAAGGAATTAAGGGGGGAGGAAATAACAATAATATTGACACCACTCAAAGCAAAAAAAGAAAACTACAGCACATTATTGATTCAGCAATGAACTCCCAGTTAAGCCAACGATGTAAATACATTTGAGAGTCAAATAAATGTCAGTCATGGGAAGGAATACAACACAAGAAACAAACCACTCTCCTGGGGACTGAATAAAGGTTTTTTTTTTATTTTTATTTTTAACTTGAAGTTTGACTTTAAAAGCTTTGGGTCATTTGAATAAATTATGCAGCTCTTAAGAACAAATTAATCTAAGCCTAGCAGATTTAATAGTAAATCACATTAATTTTTCTGAGAACCTATTCTTTCCTGTAAGATTACTTAACAGTAAATTTGAAAGGACCGAAGGCTTTTGTTTTAAGATTTATTTATTTTTACTTTATGTATGTGAGTGTTTTACATTCGTAGCTGTAAGAGCACTATGCACATACAATGCCTGCAGAGGTCAGAAGAGGGCATCGGATGCCCTAGAACTAGAGTTAGCAAATGTTTATCAGGATGCTGGGAACATAACCAGGGTCTTCTGCAAGAGCAGCAAGTGCTCCTAACCACTAAACCATCTCTCTAGCCCAAGAACCAGAGTTTAACAATTCTTGCGAGTTTTTTCTCCAATGATGAAAGATACAAAGTTCATGAGAAAACTTAGTTGCCGGTCTCTACCTTCCTCCCTATACAGACTATGCTTCTGAGGAGGAAAAAAAAAAAAAAGGAATGTATAAAATGTGCTGGCATGTGTGCTCAGTATAGAGGTAAGGATTAGAGGAGCTGTTTTGTCTAAATATTTCAGATATTTTCCTTGATCCCAGGCATCTCTGAGTTCCCACCCAGACCGATATTCCTTCTACTTCTCTCAGATTTAATATACTCTCTCATTCATACACATATACTCAGATACATACTTCATACTAGTCTTCCTTCAATTCATTTGTCCATACTTTAACTGCCACTTTTGCAGATCTGAAAGCAAAGGAGCTAACAGCGTGCTTATAATCAGCATGTCCTTCTTCACATTATTTTTGTGCCTCTATTTGGTGTCCAACACAATGAGAATATGGATGATACAATGAAATCAGGGAGGAAACAGAAGATACTCCATTCAAAACTAGATAATGTAAACAAAGATTGGTGTCTCATGGCCATAATGCCAACACTCAGAAGTCTGAGGCAGGAGGATTGCTGTGAGTCTGAAGCAGACTTGAGTTACACTATGAGTTTTGGATCAGACAAAACAACTTTAAAAAACTATCACATATGCTGTTTGTATTTAGTTTGCATTTATTTTGGATGCCTTATCCATCAGAACTGACTGCTTCCTCTTGTTCTTCATGTCTATATTAGTCTCTTCTAAGAATATACCAGAGTTTAATAATTCCCTTCCTTACAGAGGTTCGTTTTATTGTGTTTCCACACATATTTTTGAGGAGTTGGTTTCTCAGTGTAGAAATGATAGATCACATTGGGTATTTAGAATGTTAGCAGTTATTATAGGTTGCCTTCTGTAGAGAGGTATGGTCCCACTCAATCCATCTGTTAAACCATTTTCAACTTCCCTCACCAGATCTCATTTCTAGCTTGCATTTATTTCTGTATGAAGGCTAGGGATCATTTCATACACATTTACTTGCTGGTTGTTTCCACAGTAAGGCTATATGTATTAGAGCTTTTATTCTATTATTCTTCTCAATGTGTTGAAAGTATTTTCCTTTCAGCTGCTACAGTTTCAGGGTTTTATACTCAGTGTACAATTTTTATCTTTATATATGCTAACCTGGTTTTTAAATGTATCCACATATCAATAATTATAAAATATACACCCTTTTAAAAACTAGTAGTTAAATTGACTACTTTATAAAAAGCAGACTAAAGATAAACTGACGAACGTGAGATATTACTTGTTCTGAATCTGCCTAGGCTTCACAAAAAGATTGAGTGAGAGGGCCATTAAAGCAGTTATCAAGGTGAAGACTACGTGGCGATATGAATGGATGACTGGCTTAATGTGTCCCTGAGACCAGTTGCTTCCAGCTGAATTTAGTGTCAAAATCAGACAGAAAAGCTCTATTTATCTTCTCCTGAAAGGCACCTGCAGGCCTGAGTGTTAGATTCCAATCAGGATCTCACCCTATTTCCATCAAATGACATCTCAGATGCTATATAATTATACTGGTGGCAAAGTAAACTAATTAATTTAAACTGTCTATCTTCTTTGCTTACATTAGCTGAGTTGACATTTTCCATAATCCATTTAGGATAGGACTAAATTGATTAGCTTAACTATAGTACCCAAATGGCCAATTGATTAAGTTAGCCAAACCAACCAGTTGTTTTGACAATATTTTAACAGCACTGTCAAGTAATAGGGATGATTAAATTTTGTCAGACAGGATCTCTCAAAGTGTAGTGGAAACAACAAATCATTATACTTAGTTTGGTCCTTGGGTTTGAGGCCCAGAAAACTTTCTCAGTGTACTGAGACCTTTAGTCTATCCAATAGTATTAAAATTCTCACAAAACTGGTACTTTAACAGCTAAGTTATCATTTTACAATTGAAATATTCCACTCTCTCAATGACCCTAAGGTCAGCCGGCTGACCAAAAGTGAGTGAATGAATAATGTCCTGTTTAAAATGCATCTCATTTTTAGAACCAGCATGTGCTGTATTAAATTCTGGAGTTTAAAATAATAGTTTGCCTATTTAGTGTTTAGTGCTCAGACTATGCAGTCTGGGAAACCTAGCTACAAATACAGGAGCATTCTTTGATGAAAAAATTCATACTATACAGACACACACACAAACACACACACAGACACACATGCACACACACACACACACACACACACACACACACACACACACACCTGACTGAAACAGCTAGGAATGGCCTAAACAGCACAAGCCTGTAATTCTGGCATGCAGTAGGCTAAAGCAGAAGAATCTCAAATTCAAAGCCTGTCTCATCTACAGAACATTACCCTGAAGCACCCTTTCTATATTTTTCTCAATATCAAGAAGTAAGGGAAATTGGATGTCTCAGTGTACTTTCTGTTGCTATAATAAATGCCATCACAAAAACCCAACACGTAGATAAAAGGAACTATTTCATCATACACTTTACAGTTCTTCACCAACAGAAGTCAAGGCAGGAACCTACAAGAAAAACCAAAGCAGGGACCATCGAGGAACTGGAGGAACTCTGAATACTGGCTTGCTCCCATGGTTTGCTCAGCTACTTTTTTTTTATACAGCCCTGACCCAACTGCCCAGGGATAGCACCACCCACAATGGACTAGGTAATTAGCAATTAAATAGTGATCCACTGCATGCCCACCGACAATCTGATGATGCAAGCGATTCTTCAAAGTTCCCTCTTAGAGATGAGTCCAGGGTTCAGTCAAGGAATCTGCTTTGGTGCCTAGAAAATCATACCAGGCAATCTGGTAACCAGGAGCATCTCTCACCTGAACTCTGAGAAATTTTACACCAACTATCTTCTTATGAATGACAATAATAAATACCCCAAGCCATTTTCTCAACCAGTTCTGCATCTTTCAGCTCTGTTGGGCAGCCATACCATTGTGTTTATCCATTATTTTAAATGGTATTGTCATTGATAAAGTTTACCAATATAGTCAAGTTCCTGCTCTATGATAGCTACCAGTCATTCAAGCTCTACTCTGATTGACTAGACAAATCCACAAAGAGGAGAGAGCAATCTCTCACCAAAAAGAGAAAAGGCAGCAAAATAATGTTCTCTCCAAGACAGGCCTTCACGTCATATAAAATATTGACAAAAAAAGAAAAAAAATGATTATTTGGCTTTAAAGAGTTTGTTTGCCCCCATCTCTCCTTTAGGCCATTTAGGGATAGAACTGCACATTTTTTAAAGTGTTTTATTTAAGGGAACACAAAACAGTTTAGGATTAGATGGGAAACAAAGAGAGAAACTTTTTTTTTTCCTTCACAAAGCAAATAGTATTGAAATAGTGAAATCAAGTGTAAACCCAACAAAAATATATAAATTATAGTCCAGTATCCCTCATGAATATACATACAAAAATTCTCAATGAAGTAGTTGCAAACTGAATACAAGAGATATAAAAAAATAATATTCCATGAATAACTGAACAACTGTTTTTTTGTTTTTTGTTTTTTTTTAGAAGATCGTACTCCATATACAGGCTGCATGTTTTGGGATAGCCCCCACTCCAGATGTTTGAGACCTACATGAAAACCAAGCTGCACATTTACAACATATGTGCAGGGAGGCCTAGGTTCAGCCCATGGAGGTAGATCTGTGTAGACTAGGTATGCTCCACAGTTGGTGATTCAGTCTCTGAGAGCTCCAAGGGTTCAGGTTCGTTTACTCTGTTGATCTTCCTGTGCAGTTCCTATCTCCTTAGGGCCCACAATCCTTCCACCTATTCTTCTATAAGAGTCCTCAAGCTCCATCCACTGTTTGGCTCTGGATGTCTGTATCTGTCTGAGTCAGCTGCTGGTTAGAGCCTAAAGAGAGAAACTTTTGTCGGTCGGTCCTAAGATGTTTTACTCCAAGGAAATGCAAATAGGAGGTTTATCAAGAGGAATTATGCTTATGTAAGAGAAACGTGGATTCAATAACATTTGTAAAATCTATACGCAGAAGCAGAATTTTTAATGTATATAATATGCAGCCTAACCATGAATAAAATAGCACATATTTAGATATCTACAAATTGATGGAATTATTTACAATGATCTTGTAACATATTGCTATATAGTAACGCCCCTATTTTATATTGGTTTTATTGTATACTGACTGCATAATTTAAATTGTCTTCTTCAGTTGTTATTTAGTTTTAACTTGACACATAATTCACATGTTATATATTCACCTATTATAAATGTATAATTCAAAGGGGCTAGCAATCTGGTTCAGTGGTTAAAGGCACTGGCTCCCAAGACTGATGACCTGAGTTTGACCCTCAGAATCTATGCAAGGGAAGAAAAGAATTGACTCATGCAAGTTGTTCTCTAACCTCCACATGTGAGTGTTTACTTACCCCTTGCAACATAACACAACACACACACACATTCACACAAATGTAATAAAAATTCAATTAAAATGTAAAATTTAGAGTCCCAACTCTTTGTAGGATCTGTATCCTCATGTGACCCATAACTATCCTTGGAGTGCAGGGTACAGAATCACCAGCTATGGGGTGGGTGATAAAGAAGTAAACCACTATGTCTTGCAGCTTAAGGAAGTCTGACAAGCCATGAAGAGTGACTTCCTGAACCTAGAGAAACTGATCCAATTCTTCAATAAGCTTCTGCCAGCTAGAAAGGCAGTAGGTGCTGCTCCTGCAGACTATTTGCAATGATCACGTCATGTGGGTTATTTGTGAGAAACATAAGGAGAATGCTGTGGCTATGTTGTCATGAGGTGTGAGTGTTGTCCTCTCAAGGGAAAGGATTACTTTCAATTCTGCTGCTCCAATGCTGTCTCACCATTGGGAGTGACTCTGGGCAGGAGAGTCCATCAGAGTGGACTTAGTCTTCATGACTCAGCCACTGCAAACAAACAACAAGAATAAAAATGGACCAGAACAGCAAGTCAGTGGCAGACTGAGGCAACTGACCCAGTACTCTGTCTTTCTAGAAAGTGTACAGAGCGTCAAGTTAAATGAAGAAACCAAGACTACTAAAGAAGTTCCTAGTAAATCATTTGAGAGACTTTGGGAGCTCCAAGAATTCCTAAATCCCTCCTTTAAGAAGGTAAGACCCAGTTCCAGGGCATCTGAGATGAGCGTGCAATCACAGCAGTGGTCACTTGAATGAGCAAGAAGTGAATATGGTATTCTTGGGTATTAGACACTGTGGCCTCAGGAAAGAAGAATTTGGATGTACTCAACAAACAGGATCAAGATGAGATGCTAGGCTGAGTCTTGCAGAGTTCTACTTTTGGCCTATTCATTGATGAACCAGTTTCCTTTCTAGTAGCCAGGCCTTGGTCTTATTATCTAGGCTCCACAGGAAAATAGCTGCTATACCACCACCACACAATTTCCCTGTACTTGGGTCTATGTCTCTTCTAATATACTGAAGACAGTATAAGCTGAGACATTTCAAGCAGATTATTGTTGCATGGGCCTAGGACTATATTCAGAATGCAGGGAGAACTGGAAAGGCACAGATTCCACCATGGACCTTTTCAGCAGACCTGAACTCTTACAATGAACTTCGGACAAAGAATGTCTTCAAGAAACAGCAGGACAGGTACACATATGAATTCATAGTGGCCATGACAAAATGCACAAGACCGTCACAAGTTGATTCAAACAAAATCCCAGCACTGAGAAGGGAATGTGGGCAGAAAGTCCCACTCCTAACTAAGAAGCTATTCACAATTGATAACCATTTGGAAAGGGAATATCATTGAACTCCAGCGAAGTGTCACTGTATATATAAACCACACTCAACACCCTAATCAATAGGAAGTAGTCTAAGGATAACATCACTCCGTTCCTGACTACTGAGTTTACTCAGGGATCTCTTTCCTTTCATCTCTATCCTTTTTTCTCTCTTATCTAGTGTTAGGATGTTGAAAGGATGGAAGAAAAGGGTGGAGAAGGGTGGAAGAAAGAAGAACTTACAAAGTAGCCCAAAGACAAGCTACAGGCATCTAAGGGATAATAATAATAATAATAATAATAATAATAATAATAATAATAATAATAAATCATACTATAAAAACAAACAAATTGGAATAGGAAAAAAAGAAATAAAAAAGTACAAAAATAAGGCTCAAGAGACAGATCTAGATCCAGAAAGACATACTCATTCACACATTCAGGAATCTCATAAAACACAAAACTAGAAGCTGTAAGTATACATATGTGTGTATATACACACATATATATATATATATATATGTGTGTGTGTGTGTGTATGTACACATGTGTTTATGCAAGACCTTTGTGATAAAAATATATATCATATGTATATAATATCTAATATATTAAATATATTATATTATATTTATATATATTAAAAAAATATATAATATGTAATAATATATAATAATAATAATATATAAATAAAATAAAAATAAGCCCTGAGATGGCACTGTAAGACAGGAAACCTCCAAAGATGCCATTGAGTTCCTTTTCTATTTCTTAAAAGTATTTTGTTTATGAGACTCCCTTGGAAAAAACTAAATTTTCATTTCCAAATGGTTATGAATAAGATTGTTTCTGGGATATGGAGAGAAGCATGTGTTTACTTTTCCTTTCAGCTCTAGGAATCCATCTGGTGAAGACCCATGCAGGCTCTGTGTGTGCTGGCTCAGTCTCTGTGCCTTCATATGAGCTTTGCACATGTTGATTTAGAGGACTTTGTTTCCATGGTATCCTCCATCCTCTCTGGCTATTACATTCTTTCTGCCTCCTCTTCCACAGAATTCCCTGAGCCCTGTGGGAGGGGTTTGATGAAGATATCAATTTAGGGCTGAGTGTTCATAAAAGGTATCTCTTACTCTTTGTAAATGTCTAGCTATGTGTCTCTGTATTTGTTCCCATGTGCTGCATGAGAAAGGTTTTTTGAGAAGGAGAGAGAGAGAGAGAGAGAGAGAGAGAGAGAGAGAGAGAGAGAGAGAGAGAGAGAATAATGTTGAATGGTAGGAAAGTGGGAGGATCTGGGAGGATTTTGAAGATAGGAAAGAACATGATAAAAAATATATTGTATGAAAAAAATACACTGCCAGAAACTGAACTACCAAGGGCAAGTAGAGTAGCTAGTGTAGAAAGAAGGGCAAAACAAGGCAGAGACTAGAGAAAATTATACTTCAGACTGTTGTCCTGACTCTTTGCTCCAGGCACTTGACTTCTTTTCCACAGGTTGTTTCATGACCAAGTGGAAGTCATTCTCCTCTTCCCCAAGATGGGAAAGACAGTTCGTTTGAATTACTAAGACTCTTGCAAAGACTGAGTTCTTAGTACCAAGGATGAAGGGCAGGAAGTTACTTGAAAATCTCAAGGTGAATTAAAATGCACATTTCAGTGAGCTTTAGGATTTACAGACTTGTTCAACAATCAGTACAGAATAATTCTAGAACACTTTCATCACTTCTAAAAGAAAGTTGATATCCACTAGCCCTCCCTGCATTCTATTCTTTTGTTTTAAGCTTTAAGTAATGAGCTATGACCTGTAAACTTCAAAGGAGATTGCTAATAGAAAAGGAAACAAATCAATACAAATGAATGATCTCCAAGACACAATGTGGTGTTACTGTTTGCAACACAGCTTTCTCAACTTTCAGTGCCAGGAATCTGTGGCCCCACAAATGGCAATAAACTAAGCTACTCATTCAGTTAACATTCCCTACTGCTAGCATGAATATGACTCCCCTAATGGTATATATTTCTGTTATTTACTAAACCCTCAGTCAGGTTTCTTTGGCATGAATGCAAAAAGTAAACTATCTCTAGAGTTGGTTGCATCTTAAGATTCCTCAGAGTTTTTGTATAGAGGAGTCACCTTTTATTTCCATAAACACGAAATCCCCAGGGAAATGTTAGGGTTTGCTGATGCTGAAGAATTTGAACAAAATGTAGAAGACATTAAACTCCAAGTTGAGAACGTGACAGAGTTCAAAGATACTTTGCAGCAACTGTGAGAGATGTCTGCCATCTCTATCTTTTAAGCGAGGAGAAATGTGACAATTGAAACAGAAAGAGGTCTTAAAGTTCCCTAGGTCTAGAGAGATGGCTCAGTGGTTCAGAGCACTGGCTGATCTTGCAGAGAGCCTGGGTTTAATTCCCAGCACCCACCTGGCAGCTTGCAACCACCTGTAACTCTCGTCCTAGGGGATCAGATGCCTTCTTCTGGCCTCTGTAGGCATTGAGTGAACATGGTTCACAGACATGCCTTCAAGCACTCAGACATATGAACTAAAAATAAGTAAATAAAATCTCAAAAAATCTCATAAAACTGCAAAGCTTCTGTAAAGCAAAGGATACGGTCAACAGGCAAAGCGGGAACCAACAGACTGGGAAAAGATCTTCACCAACCTTACATCTGATAGAGGGCTAATATCCAAGGTATACAAAGAACTGAAGAAACTAGATTCCAGACCATCAAATAACCCTATTAAAAAATGGGGTAGAGAGTTGAACAAAGAACTCTCAACTGAGGAAACTCGAATGATTGAGAAACATCTAAAGAAGTGCTCAGCATCCCTAGTCATCAGGGAAATGCAAATGAAAACAACACTGAGATTCCACCTCACACCAGTCAGATTGGCTAAGATCCAAAACACAGGTGACAGCAGATGTTGGCGAGGATGTGGAGAAAGAGGAACACTCCTCCATTGTTGGTGGGATTGCAAGCTGGTACAACCACTATGGAAAGCAGTCTGGCGATACCTCAGAAAATTGAACATGGTGTTACCTGAGGACCCAGCTATACCCCTCCTGGGTATATACCCAGAAGATATTTCAACATGCAACAGGGCCACATGCTCCACTATGTTTATAGCGGCCTTATTCATAATAGCCAGAAGCTGGAAAGAACCCAGATGTCCTTCAACAGAAGAATGGATACAGAAAATGTGGTACATTTACACAATGGAGTACTACTCAGCCATTAAAAATAATGAGCTCATGAAATTCTTAGACAAATGGAAGGAGCTAGAAAATATCATCCTGAGTGAGATGACCCAATCACAAAAGAACACATATGGTATGCACTCACTGATAAGCGGATATTAGCCCCAAAACACACAATACCTAAGATGCAACTCATAAACCTCATGAAACTCAAGAAGAAGGAGGAAGACCAAAGTGAGGGTGCTTTTGTCCTTTTTAGAACGAGTATCAAAAGATTCAACCAGAGCTCCCAGGATCTAAACCTCCAGCCTGAGAACAGACAGGGGCAAGCTGTCCTCTGAGAGGCTCTAACCAGCAGCTGACTCAGACAGATACAGACATCCAGAGCCAAACAGTGGATGGAGCTTGAGGACTCTTAAAGAAGAATAGGTGGAAGGATTGTGGGCCCTAAGGAGATAGGAACTGCACAGGAAGATCAAGAGAGTAAACGAACCTGAACCCTTGGAGCTCTCAGAGACTGAATCACCAACCGTGGAGCATACCTAGTCTACACAGATCTAGCTCCATGGACTGGACCTAGGCCTCCCTGCACATATGTTGTAAATGTGCAGCTTGGTTTTCATGTAGGTCTCAAACATCTGGAGTGGGGGCTATCCCAAAACATGCAGCCTGTATATGGGGTATGGTCTTCTAAAAAAAAAAAAAAAAAAAAAAAACCAAAAAAAAAAAAAAACAATTGTTCAGTTATTCATGGAATATTATTTTTTTATATCTCTTGTATTCAGTTTGCAACTACTTCATTGAGAATTTTTGTATGTATATTCATGAGGGATACTGGACTATAACTTATATATTTTTTTGGGTTTACACTTGATTTCACTATTTCAATATTATTTGCTTTGTGAAGGAGCTTATTGTGGTTCTGAATTTTTTTAAACATAACTCAGAAAGTATTGCTTGTTTGAAGGCTCTATAGAATTCTTGTATATCTGACCCTTGGTATTTTGCTTGTTTGTTTATTTTCATTTTATTCTGTTTGAATGCTTTTTAAATTTTTTTGATTTGCTGAAAACAAAAATTAAAAATAAATAAATAAATAAATAAATAAATAAATAAATAAAAAAGTTATTCAATGATGCATAATGCAGAAACCAGTAAGTGGCCAAAATGCCAAGAGAATATGTGATGGTAGAGTGCTTGGCCCCAAATAGGACAGACATATCATCTCCCCCACATACCCTGAAACATAGAATATATATATACATATCAGAGATGGTGGGTATGTTCATCCAAAAACTAAAAAAAACACAAACAAACTTCTACACAGAGCCCAGTCATTAAACCCATGAACTCACTGAAGTTGTGGTGGTTATCTACACAAGACACAAACAAGATTGGGCCTATCAATATTTCATCACAAATGGTGGAGGGGCCTATGTGGTCTCACCATTCCCTGAGGGACTACTGGCCATTAACAATTGATGGAAAAGGGGGTTTATGTATTCATTACAAATTTTAATTTCTGTACAAATCCTTTTGGAGTACGAGGACAGTCTTTTAAAGAAATATTAAACAGTGTAATCATAAAATAAAAGAACATGAATATACAACTTAATCTATACATTCAAAATAAGTTCGCTTTTAAGTTTCAGGATTTCTGGCCAGACGGTGGTGGCGCACGCCTTTAATCCCAGCACTTGGGAGGCAGAGGCAGGCAGATTTCTGATATTGAGGCGAGCCTGGTCTACAGAGTGAGTTCTAGGACAGCCAGGGCTACACAGAGAAACCCTGTCTCGAAAAACAAAAACAAAACAAAAAAAGTTTCAGGATTTCTAAAAATTTGGTTTTCCCTTGAATTATTTTCAGTCCTAGGGTTTCAATCCAGGGCTTTGTGTGCTGCTTCTCAGTTGCATCCTCTGCCTCCTCTTGAAGTTTTGTCAATTGCTCTGAGAATTTTGAGGCAACTCTGTAAGGATAAGAAGTAGCACCCATGTGAAATGTGAACTCCACTCTGTATCCAGGTATCCAATTGAGTGATACTGCCTATTGTGCAAAACAGCGATGCTACAAGGAAGAACACTATAGGAGAGAGAAGAAAAATGTGGACTCATTGCTGCAATGGTTAAATAAAATGGTTAAACAAATAAATTGTCTTCACATACCCACATTGTTTGATTTTAACACTGATATAATTAATGCATGCTTGTCATACTGTAATTCATTCTTTAACGAAGATATGAGGCTGGAGAGATTGTTCAACACTTAATAGTGCTTACTGCTACGCAGAGCATCTCAGTTCAGCTCCAAGCACCTATATGGCAACTCAGGGCCATCTATAACTCCAGTTCCAGGGAGTCTGATGCCCATTTCTGGCCTTTGCAAGCACCAGGCATACATGTAATTTACCAACATCCATGCAAGTAAAATAACAAACATATATACACACACACACAAACACACACACAATTTTAAATCTATGTATTTATATATGTATATGTGTCAGTATATCCATATATAAAATGACAGAAGAAAATGAACCAAAGTAATAATCTACTATATATCTCTGAATAAATTCTGTTTTGTCTTTAGAGTTCCACTTTCCTCTTTTCTCCTTTCCTTCTTACTTCCAATGGATTCTTCTTTTTTATAAAGTAAATCTTCTGACAACCTAATTGCTTGGTCAATAGTTAATTATCACTATTCTGAGTTTGTGTTCATGTTCAAGCATAAGAGATAAAGATGAAAATGCTCTCGCTCTCTCTCTCAGAAGCATGCTAGATTAAGAGAAAATTCAACTTCATGAAAGAAAAGCATAAAGAAACATTGAAGGAATTACTGACTTTGCCAGTCATCTGAGCCAAATATGGTCAATACTGGACAAGCCTTCATTGCACCCATGTGGGATGCTGTTGACATTATCCACGTCTTTGAAGCCTGAGGTTTGTTCAAGTGTGTGTTCTTTCAACAATCTTATTCTCAAGGCCTACCACATACTAGGTCTTGAATCAAGTGCTGACAAAGTAGAGATAAAATTTTCCCATTAATATCCATGAGCTTAGAAGGTAATATATTTCAAAGAACAAAATTATCATAACAATTTCCTTCTCATTTTGGCATCGTAAATATGAAGGTCTTAGAGGTGTTATTAGGACAAGAAAGTTAATGGAGAGAAAACAATACAGGGTTCTCCTCTGGAGTGTTTTCAACTAGTAAAGGAAAGGAGACTGAAAGCAGACTCATTCGGTATCTGTAGTAGACTCCTGGCTATTGAGAGGCTTGTACTGGCTACTGAGAGGCTTGTACTGGCTACTGAGAGGCTTGTACTGGCTATTGAGAGGCTTGTACTGGGAAAATATTCTACATTATCACTACAGAGCCCTCCCCACCTCTTCTCTCTCCCACTTGCATATTGTTTTCCTTCCTTTCCCTCTCTCTATTTCATCTTTTAGCAAGCCTTTGTAACATTTGTCCTTGTTAGTGTTTTTGTAAATCTTATGAGACAGATTGAAATAACAAATGTGTTTTCCACATTATCAAAGTGGGGGTATACCGTGGTCATCATTGGTCTCAAGGACCAAGGACCAGACAGTTCAAATGATCAGATAAACAGCACTGGATCATGTGGGCAGATCAAGGAAATAATATGAAAATTGAGCTGCATTTCTACAGAGTAGTGGTGAGTAATCTAAAATAAAGTCAAGGGGCTGGAGAGATGACTCAGCAGTTAAGAGCACAGTCTGCTCTTCCAGAGGTCCTGAGTTCAATTCCAGCAACCACATGGTGGCTCACAACCATCTGTTATGAGATCTGATGTCCTCTTCTGGTGTGTCTGAGACAGCAACAGTATACTCACATAAAATAAATAAATCTTAAAAAAAAAAAAAAAAAAGAAAGAAAACCAAAATGGACAATAGTTCAAAATACACATTATTCAAGAGAGACTTGCATGTAAACAGCAGAAATATGAAAAAATATTCAACCACCATCAACCATCAGGAAAAGGGAAATAAAAACAAGATGAGAGAGTACTTCACCACCTCAGTAAGAAATGTGATCATCAGAAAATGGGATCAAGGATGTTAACAAGGATGTGGAAAATTGGGAGCCCTCACACACTGTTGGTAGAGATACAGTTGTATACAAGCTATTACAGAAAACTATGAATGTTCCTTTGAAAAATAATAAATATAGCTACCAAATCCAGTAACTTCACTACTGGATGTATATCCAAAGGAAGTAAAATCAGAATGTCAAAAAGACCTCTGCACTGGAGTACTCATTCAGCACCATTCAATAGTCAAGAAATGGAAACAAAGTAAAGTACCTATCAACTGATAAGCTGATACATAAAATGTGCTACATATATACCATGAAATACTTCTTCAGTCACCAAAGGATTTAGTGTCTCACTTGTAATTATAGGGTGAACTGGAGATAATTATATTAAATGAAATAAACAAGATGGAGAAGGACAAGAATCACATGGTCTTGTTAATGTGAAAATCTACAAAGATTGATCTCACAGATGTTCAGAGTAGAAAGGTAGGAGAGTGAGACAGTGGGGAAACACTGATAAGTGGGCACTAAGGTACAAATAGATTGTGCAATAAGTTCTGGTGTGTTATTACACTGTAACTGTAGATAACAATAATGATTGTACATTTTAAAGACATGCAAAAGAAAAGCTTTGAACATTTTCCTCATAAAGAAGTGATAAAATGTTTAAGATGGCTATGTGTTTCACATGATTTAAACATGACACAATGTAAATTTGCCATCCTGCTGGTAACATACACAGAGACAAACACTCAAACATACACACACATACAATGTTTGTATGTATCATTTAATATCAATTTTAAAGTCTTGTAGCTATATCTTGCATCCCATGGTTAACTGTACCATGTTCTTTGACATGCTGTCAGTATGGAACTTTAGGTTGCATCTCCTTCAAACTATTATTTGCAGGCAAAGTTTCAAAGCTCTAGGGAGAGGGGATTTGGTTACAGTGCTTATTCCTTTCACAAAATTATTTCAGTATTCTTGTGTGAGGAAGGTGAACTCACACTTTTTAATGGCACTGGTGGAAATTCCATCTGCAAAGAGATATTTGAGGGTCTGAACTGCATCCTGAGACATAAAAGTCCTGCTCTCTTGTCCATTGCAAGATATCAAACAATAATCACAGTTTTTCATCTGCACTGATGATACGGAATGGTTGGAGAACAACCTTATGGTCTTTGGAAGATGAGACATGGTATGAGCATTGTGACTACTGTAGAGAACTTTGGGTCCAATAATAGCAAGATCAATAAGATTACCATTACTGACTCTGGGCAGCTTGAAACACTTCATCTGCTACTTGAACCAATATGGCATTATTTCTGTTGCCTAGGAGACCACCTCCCCAACCCCACCTACTTGTAATGCCTTTAGTCTCTCAACACACTTCTTTTAGGTTCCATATTTCCCTAATTCACTTCCGAGTCGAGCTGGATTTCAGAGTTTTTCCTGATCATGAGTAAAATCTAAATTAAACAAAAGAGGAGAATTGAAAAACAGGTCAAGGAGACAGACAAATTGGGTTCAATCCTTGTTCCACCATTTGTTAAATGGAGAAGTTATTTCATTTACCAAGCTTCAGTTTCATTGGCAATTTTATTAAAGAGATTGTCTGAGACAATACATGCAAAGAATTTATTTAGTACAATGCCTAGAATAAGATATAGTCAATTAATATTTTCCATTATAATTAAATCACTCAAAAACAAGTAAAACAAATAAATGAGTCATGGACTATATTAATACACATCATCCCTTTATACTAAAGCAAAATACTTGTAGTGGTTTTTTATTTAATTTTATGTTTATGAATATTTTTGCCTGAGTGTATATAGTAACATATTCATGTCTGGTGCTATAGAGGCAACAGATCCCCCTGGAACTGGAGTTAGAATAGTTGTAAGCCTGTGGGTGCTGGGAATGGAACTCAAAGCCTCTGAAAGAGCAACAAGCCCTCAATATCTTAAGAGGTAGAGGAATGGATCTTGGATGGAGAGAGGAGAGGAAGGGAAAGGGAAGGCAGGATTGGTATTGGAGGACATAGGGGAGAATTACAGAGGGTCAGGAAATGAACAGAGGTGTGTAGCAGTGGGGATGGGGAACTGTGAGTAGCCACTAGAAAGTCCCAGATGCCAGGGACCCAAGAGGTTCCTAAGACTAACAGAGATGGTATCAGCTGAAATACCCAACAAAGGGGAGAGAGAACCTGTAGAGACCACCTGCAGTAGATAGGCTTGTCCTCAGTAGACGATGGGGCCACCACATCTCAAAGTTTTTAACCAAT
>JAJTUV010004336.1:0-22784 GCA_021653895.1 Mastomys natalensis
TTCTTTACACAACATGTGTTTGAATAGTTTTCTCTCATAGAAATATTGATCTGGAAAATAAATATTGTAGCTGCTTATATTTCTAATTCTAATTTAGGCCCCCCAAAAAATAGTCTGCACATAGTTCTGGGAATCTGTCGCTAGTTAATTCTGAAATTAGAATTAGTATATAGAGATACCAACAGCCAATAAATACTTGGGGTGATGAAAGAAGTGGGATTTACCACTCCTGGTCTTGGGATTACAAGGAAGCAGGAAAGGGAGAAGAGAAAAGGCATGTCTTAGGCTAGTGGAGGACCAAGACAAGGCTTCTATAGGGTGAAGAAGCAAGGAGCTATCTGGCCCAAGAAAATATGTCCCAGAAAACTAACCAATTGGAGTTAAGAGCATCCAAGGCTCTTCTGTTTTTTATTGTCTCTGTTGAGAAGTCGCTTGTAATTCTGATAGGTCTGCCTTTATGTTACTTGGCCTTTTTCCCTTGTAGCTTTTAAATGCTTTCTTTGTTCTGTGCATTTCGTGTTTTGTTCATTGTATGCCAAGAAGTTTTTCTTTTCCAGTCCAATCAATTTGCTGTTCTATAGGCTTCTTATACATTTATGGCCATCTCATTCTTTGGGCTTAAGTTTTCTTCTATGATTTTGTTGAAGATGTTTTCAGGTCCTTTGAGCTGGGGATCTTTGCTCTCCTTTATATTTCCTATTATTCTTAGATTTAGTCTTTTCATTGTGTCCTTGATTTCCTGGAAATTTTGGGCTAACAGTTTTTTATGTCTTGAATTTTCTTTGACAGTTGTGTCAAATATCTTCTAAGATATCTTCTACACCTGAGATTCCTCTTCTATCTCTTGCATTCTGTTGGTGATGCTTACAACTGTAATTCCTGACCTCTTTCCTAGATTTTCCATTTCCAGGGTTGCCTCCATTTGTGTTTTCTTTATTGTTTCTTCTTCCACTTTTAATTCTTGGACTGCTTGGTTCAGGTTCTTCACCTGTTTGTTTGTGTTTTCCTGTATTTCTTTAAGGGATTTATTTGTTCCCTCTTTAAGGGATTCTACCTGTTTACCTGTGTTTTCTGTATTTCTTTCAGTGAGTTATTATATCCTCCTGTTATCTTCATGAGATAGGATGTTAGGTAAGCTTCCTGACTTTTCAGATGTGTTGTATCCAGGGCTTGCTGTGTGGGAGAACTGGGTTCTGATGATGCCAAATTATATTGGCTTCTGTTGCTTGCTATAGTCTTGCACTTGTCTCTCGCTAGTCTGGTTATCCCTGGTGTTAGCTGATCTGGGTGTCTCTCTGTCTTTTCTGTCCTGGGATCGCTGTAGGTCTCCTAGTAAGCCTGTGGCTGTGACTGTAGGAAACCTCCAGTGAGGCCTTCAGACTGTGGGTTCTTCAGAGGGGGATGTATGTCAGTGACATGTTGCCCTGGCTACAGTAGATTTCCTGGGAGACCTTCAGACTTTTAGGTCTTCAGAGGAGCAGTCCAACTGTTGCCCTCATGTAGCTGTTCTGTTGGGAGAACTTCAGACTATGTGATCTCTTGCCTTGTGTGCAGAACTCCAGAAAGGCTTTCAGACTGTTGAGCCAGTTGCTCTGTGTGCAGCAGAACCCCTAGGGGGCTTTCAAACTTGTAGTGTCTTCAAAGGAGCAGATAAAGCTGTTGATCTGCTCTGACAGAATGCAAAGGCCAGAAGGAGAGTGGAATTTGGGGGCCAGGGATTAGGGGGTGATGGGTCTTGAGTCTGATGAGGCTCCCCAGGATTCCCAGCTGCAGAGTCTGTTTATGAGGGTTCCTTCCCTATTGCCTTCTTATTTATTTAGTCTATGTTCATGTTAAAACTTCTATGTCACGTAAGACAAACTTGAAAAAATATGGAAATTCTATAGCAGAAAACTCACCTTTTAAGTGTATGTATGCCTTCAAGGAATTAAGCCAAGAAATGAACAGTGATAATTTTAATCGTAAAAGTAAAGAACAGTTAAAATTTATTATGATTCTGTGAATCAAACGCAACTCAATATTTATGGGTCTTGTCTTCTTTTGAGGTAATCCAGTCCAACAGATTATGAGTATTGAAATTACAGTTCAATTCATAAACTTACAACTTTTCTGTATCGCTTTTCTGAACGGAAGTGATAATGGTTACACAGAAAATTTTACCATCATAAATTGTAAATGTAGTTCTATTTGAGTATATATACAATATCTGCCTTGACTTTAAATATTGCTTTTAGTTTTGACATAGTTTGTGGATATCCATCCAATTTTTATACGTAGGAAAATTGTGTACACATTCTCAAATATACATGTTCCTATAGGAGTCAATTCATGAAATGTGGGCTAGATGGCGATACAGTCTATAAAGATGCAATTTTATCTCAGAATCAATGGATTTTGAACCTATTTATGTATTAAGAAATTTCAGGGACCACAGTCAATATAATACTCTTGCTTATTATATGGAAAATTTTATTTGTAAATAAATAAGATATGATTATCTATCTGCCTAAGGCACTTAATAAAATATCAGTGATTGTAAGTGGAAGAAAATTAAGAATAAGCACATATTTTTTTCTGTAAAGGTTGAAATATTTTCTTAAGTGTTTGGCTGACTGGATAAACATTTAGATACATGATTTTCTTATTTTAATACTTTTCTTCTTTAGATGTCTATCTTCATTTGAATGATAAAAGCATATTCTGAGACCTTAGATTTATTATAATTTATAATATAATGCTATATTATAAACACAACTAAGAATCTAATTTACATACTTTACTATGCTAATTCTACATATATTTTTATATTTCAGCATAAAAAGAAGTATTTTTTCTTAAAAAAAAAAAACAAAAAAAACAAGAGAAACTTCTATCACTTTAAAGGATTTCTTTTTTTTTTTTTTTTTTTTTTTAATTTTCATATCCTGGTGATACATCTCTTAAGAACACTAGGTAAATGTGCATAATTTAGAATTATGTAAATTTTAATTACACCTAAAAATGATACTCTCTCTCTCTCTTTCTTCTCTCTCTCTCTCTCTGTGTGCTTGTGTGTGTATGTGTGTGTTTGTGTGTATGTGAAATAGGAAAGCTAGTGCTAGTAAAATCTTTGGATGAGAACCTTGTAGCTACTTAATCCAAAGGTATTCCAGTCTGTCACAGAAAGCCTTGAAGACTCCTGTAGAGCACCTAAGTTTCAGTCTGTTTTGGTCAACAGAAGAAGCTGAATTCTGGAACCAGCAAACCGCACAGCAACAGTGGAGTGTAGCAATAGGGTGAAGGTACCAACCCAAACAATGTAAATGAAAGTTGTCAGCAGGAGGAGATTGAAGCAAGACACAACCAGGTAGAAATAAAGGGTTTTGTTGTAGTTGTTGTTGTTTTTTTTTTTTTTTCCCCTACACCTAATTTAAAACACTGCTTCCAGCCAGACGCAATACATATTTAGGATGGGTCTTACAGCAAATTACCAAATCAAGAAATTTCTTTAAAGATGTACTCATAAACTCGTTTTTTTAGTTAAGTCCTCATCCAGCCAAGTTAATATTAAGGTTAATTATACAAGGGGCTTTATTGTCATGTGTATTTATGGTTCAATATCCCAAAGGCTGTATTTCTCTTTCAGGCTTTTGTTTCCTCCCCCTCTCCCTCCCTCCCTCCCTCCCTCCCTCCCTCTAGCATCAGCCTGAGCTGCATTAGAGATCTCTAGGAAACCCCTTTAGCCATCAACTTAACTTAATACAACCCAGTCTACTACTGCCAATCTTGAGTGTCTACAAGAAATGGCCAGTTCAGATGCCAGTTCATTTATTACTAGGAGTCCTCACTATGGTTACCCACATAGATTGCAGGAAGTTTCCACAGCCTTAGGCTTCAACACTGTGAAAACCCTCATGGACTACACTCTGTCCTTTGTCATCTTCTGCATCTCCCTTTGATTAACATGTTAGTTTACAGTCCTACATACATCTAATTCTCTGGATAGATTATATAATCTCATATTTTGATTTAATGATGCTAACTAACCATTTGATATAAGAAATTAAAGAGAAAATCATTTCAAATAACTCGTGCTTTTCAAGGTCAATTTTACACACTTATAACATCAATTCAGTTATCCTCACCACCCCTCACTCCTGATAAGATCTCTTATCCAACCCCTCTGGGTTCAGTTAGGACTATGGTTTTTTTTTTTTTTTTTTTTTTTTTTTTGTTTTTTCGAGACAGGGTTTCTCTTTAACGGCATGTCCTGGAACTCAATCTGTGAACAGGCTGCCTCGAATCAGAATCCGCTGCCTCCCAATGCTGATAAAGCTGCGCAACACCCCGGCTTAGGACTATGGTTTCTAATAATTTCGTTATTTTCTTGTGTGTTTTATATCACTTAAATCAAAATAACATTTCATTCTCTCTAAACTTGCATTTTCAAATTCTAATCTATTCACTTGGCACAATCAATTACAGTGAACAATCTGTATATCTGTACGTACCTTTCCATGAATTAAAAAATGAAATCATCTTCATAAAGGCATAAGTGATGTTATACATCAAAATGTCAATTGTTATATTTATCAAGCTAAATATTAATAACTCCACATTCAAATTTATCAAAAATATTTCTTGAGTGTACTTCCATTTTTCTATATTTACTGTTTGAACTGTTATCTTCTCTTGCTAAGGTGGTGTGCCGTGAGCAATGGAAGAACACTCGTGAAGCATTTTTTTTTTCTTCAGTTTGGACGACATACTAAACTATAATGGTATTATAATTTCACATTGATGTAAGGAAAGTTTGTATTTTGTATTTTGTTTTAACTTATGGACCACAATGTTTCCGATGTGATTTTGCCTGATGGTATATATATTCTTTTATCTGAGATTTTATTATTTAATGTCCCCAGAGTTCATCTGAAAACCTATTCTTCAGACTAGAATGTTGCCACCTTTCCTGTTTAGATGAGCTCTGGATTCTGTGTGTTGTTTGGGTTTGATTATTCATCAGAGATTTAATGACTGTCAAGCTCCATGGGTGTCATTTCCTGAGATGAGTAGCTAGCTGAAACACTCTGCCCAACTCCATCAGCATACACTGCTGCAAGCAAATTCTGGAGAGTTCAACACTTTGGAGGAGAAAAACTTGCCAATTTTCCATTGCATAATGTGTGTCCAAAGCATGTTTTATTCACATTAGCTACCCTTAAATTTAAACTGAACTTTCTATTTTGAGTCCTTGCTGAATGAATATTAGGTAACTATGATTTACGGTGAACTTTGGAAGTATACAAAGACAAATTAAAATCATAATCTGAAATTTTAAAAACTTGTAATGAAAGTACTAAAACTATTTTCTCTCTCTTAAACTTTAAAATGTGCTATTGTAAACCACACAACACTTTATGGTTAGCTTTTAAATTGACAAATGTATTCAATGATTATGTCAAATCTCAATCAATTCAAGTGACATTAGAGAAATTAATGGGCAACAAAAGTATTCACAAGAGAAATTGTAGATGCAGAGTATACAAATTTGAATTTTACTAACATTGTTTCTTTAAATAAAAATATTAAAGATATATAAGCAACCAAAATAATGGATAGGAAGGACAAGTCTTCATTCTTATAATTTTAGTACTAAAGTGTTCTATCCCATATTTATTTTCTTGTTTAAAAATATTTGGAAAAATACACATTTCATTTTATATCTTCAGCAACCTTGTAAATATCTAGTTAAACCTCCTCAAGAAAAGAAGATCTTACTTTCTTGTATCTTTGTTTATATCTCACTCTGGTTATTGGAGTCAGACAACATCTCAATCTTTCTGTTGTAGCCACTGCAATTTTTGCATTATCCTGGTAAATGATGCAAACCATGACAAATCCAATTCTCTGCAGTGATGGGTTCAATATTTTTGATTTCTTTACCCTACCTAGGGTCATATTACCACAATGTGATTTACTTGTAATCAATGAAACACTGAAAATATTTTATTCAATTCTATTGTACGTAATCAGTCTATTTACTATTGGCTGTAAGATTTAGCAATTCTATTTGCTTAAATTAGGGATCAACTAGATATCTGAATACTGGAATAAAAGGATTACTTTAAGCATTTGATACAATTTATTTAAACAAAAACGATAGAATATAAAACCCAATTTTGTTTTTATTTTTCTTGCTACCAAGAATAAAACTTTTATCTGCCTTCAGACTCCTGCACTAAAAATCATACCTGGCTGATTCAAATCCAGGTGGTTTCAATTTTTTGTGTGTAGAAACTACTAATAACATATTAATATTATTAAAAGAAATTTGGAAACAAAATGAAATGCCACCCTATGGAAAGCATATGAATATATCCTAATAAAATGTGGGAATTTAACAGAAGGAAGTTTGTCTAATAGTATATCATTGACCTACATTTGTATTAATATTACTTATGTGCCTTGAAATGAACTGAAGGTTTTCAAATCCTCTGTGATTCACCTGTGCCTCCCATCTAGAACTGGAGGATACTTTTAAATTTTCATTCAACTCCCACGTCAATACATAAAAATAACGTATCTTAGTCGGGCGGTGGTAGCGCACGCCTTTAAGCCCAGCACTTGGGAGGCAGAGGCAGGCGGATTTCTGAGTTCCAGGCCAGCCTGGTCTACAGAGGGAGTTCCAGGACAGCCAGGGCTACACAGAGAAACCCTGTCTCAAAAAAACCAAAATAAATAAATAAAGAAATAAATAACGTATCTTAATTGATTATCACAAATATGATTAGGTTAAAATGATCATTCCTTTTAAAATTTATTGCTTCTTCATTTTAATTCTTTTCACAGAAACGTAAAACACATTGCTTCACATTGTCTCATAGCCAGAATTTTGTCTGTCTTGAGATAGTGCAGTCCCAAGAATGTTGTCACTATCAGTAGGAGTTTATATGGCCAAATGTCCTACTGTGACTAGAAAATAATAATTCTTGAAGTCATACTACAACTCTAGTTTTATTTCTCTGCCCAACCATCAATAAAGATTCTGGTTGTTTTGTGAGGAGGGCTATGATATAGCTGACCCATTTATAGTTGAATTGGTTATAGTCACTAGTTCACATCCATTGACCACTTGTGGGTTTCCAGGCTAATTGTCGTTAACCTGGCAAGAAACAGCTCTTCTAAAAATAATTGAGAGATGTTTGGATTATAACAGGCATTAATCATGTTATACCACTTACCAGAATGAGAGTAGTAGGCCTTCATTTAGGGAATATGTCCTATCTAGCCTCATTATTTTTGCTTGTTTGTTATGTTTTGTTATTGATTGTTTTTGTTTTCTTTTGGCCAAGTTAATGGTTCCATGTACATTTACATTTTTTCCTTTTTACATTTTTTGAAATTTTACATTTTATGGAATGAGCCTTACATATTATCATAAAGCGATTGGTTGTTCTCATAACATTCATGCCACCTTTATACCATGAGCCTGTCATTGCTTTAACTTACTAAGTTGAGACAGGTAATTACTTATCGTATCTGATAGCATGCACAGCATCTGATAGCACTATGAAAGCTTGCTGGTAATTAATGAAATATATTATATTTAAATACATTTAAACATTTATTATATATATATGTTGCTGCTAGAGCAGAAGTTGAAAGTTTACATTTGATCCACAAACAGAAGGCATAGAGATTGAAACTGAGAATGGAATGACATGGCTTTTTAAACCTTAAAATGCACCTCCAACAAAACCCTTCCTCAAAGGCCATGTCTCCTAATTCTTCCTAAAATAATCTACCAACTTGGCACCAAGCATACAAAGATATGAGCCTATGGGATTCCTACAGATAAAAATCTCTGCATCTCTCTCTATATATATACATACACATACATATATATGTATATATATATATATATATATATATATATATATATATATATATATATACACATTACACATACACACACATATATATGAAGCTTCTACTGTAGTAGGGAATGGGAATACTTATTAGTGGTAGTAGTGCAAACTGGTGCAATCACTGTGGAATTCAGTATGAACCTGACTCAAAAAATAAAAATACTTCTACCACACAATACCATCATGACACATAGCCAAAGAACTCTGTAACTTACTACAGATGTACTTCCTTGTCCTCATGTCTTAGTTACTATTTTATTGCAGTGAATGGACACCATGACCAAAGCAACTTACAGATAATAGAATTTATTAGGGCTTAAAGTTCAGTGGGTGAATCTACGAACATCATGGCAAGGCACCAGACAGTCATGGTGCTGGAGCATTGGATGAGAGCTTAGACTCTGCTCCACATCAAGAGACAGAGAGAAGGGGAGAGACTTAACAGTCAAACCATCCACTGGCATATGTTTATGTTCAGTGATATCCTTCTGTAATTAAAACTGCTTTTTAAATAGAGCCATTTTTATTCTAAACGCTAACAACATAAGTATCATCTCTGTACTTGCAATATTAATTCCTAAACAGCATAAAGGTATTTTTTTATGTTTACAACAAAGATTAAAAATGAGAATATGTTGTATTGTGTTAAGGAAAGCGAATCAGGCACATGAATAAAATGTCACATTTTCTGGAGCTTAGGAAACTAATAAGTCAATTTGGTGTAAGCACTAATAGGAAAATGGGCACCAGAGACTATGTAGTTAAAAAATATTTTAAAATTCCGACACATGATTTCGACCTGCCTTTGACCATATTTGTTCCTGGTTGAAAGATGCACACTGCCTTTATATTTTAAATACGTCTTAGGCAGCATAATGGCTGGGCAGCTGCCTACCCTTCATGTTGTTGTAATCTGCCTTCCTAATGATAACCCAGAATTATCAATTACTATGTTTCTTTGTTTCATCTAGGCTGTTCTCAGCTCCAGTTGACCAGCCCACAGGACCAAGTTTTCTTCACTGCCACCCCACAGAGGCTTTCTCTCTGTCCTTCCTGCATGTTCTTCTTCTATGGTAGCTCCTTCCTTCTTCTCCATCCTCCTCCTTCCTCCAAACCCATGAAAACTCAATGTTATCTATGTCTCTTCTGCCAAGCTATTGTCTCTTGGTATTTTTATTCACCAGTCAAATTAACTGGTGGCAGGGTCACTCAGTGTCTTACTTGCAGACTCTCTTGTCTTTGAGGGTAGAGTTTTGGGGGCCCCAAATTATCATGAGAATACAACCAGCATTAGGCCAACCCATTACAAGACTAGGTGTAATAGACAAAGGGAGGGCATGAGAAAATGAGATGAGGTGGCATCTTATTGACAGGGAAATGCATATATACTAAATATTTTCATTTTTTGCTTAGCTTCTTTAGTTCAAAATAGGGCTTATATTTGTTGATGGTTGTGAGATAATTTATTTTCCTTTGCTTCGCTCATGATGTTTTATGAATTGACCAGTTACCTCTGTAGAAATATGGTGATTTTCAGTTTCAAAATCATGAATAATCCTTATGCTGGGATTTATTTTAATTTTTTATGTTTAAACTCTCAGTTCTTCTGAATACACACTACTATTGTTATTATTTTAGATAGTGACATTTTCATGTTTTTACCTGCTTGAGTTAATTTGTGATAATTCAGTTATGCTATAAAACACAAATGGTACCCAAGTCTATTTCTTTCTATGAAATATTATTATGTATTTTAGCTCCCCAAGTGCTTACTGTGAAGAACTCTGATGAGAGTTAATTCAGTGTTAATAAAGGGAAAGTAAGTGTCAATATCGTGTTACAGATAGTCTTAGAATAATTTAATATTGCTTTCGTTTCCTTTGAGGAAGAAATAAATAAGACATGAAAGTGATAATTTAAATTCGAAACAGAGTTAAGCTTAGAATACACAATGGATTAAAGATAATTTGTCCACGGGGGTATTTGAAGTTTTATTATTGCCATCTTTATTCCATGAAACACTGAGAAGAGTAAGTGTTCCCTACTTATAATGAGATGTTGGAGCCAAAGAGTGATAATTTAAGAAAAACCTGGTCTTAATGTAAACACTGGGAAATAAAGTGGGAGAATGAGATAGATCTGTATTCTGCCCTAGCAGACCGCCCACAATGAACAACACAAGGTTGTCTGAGATTAAGAAATTCATCCTAACAGGTCTGAAGTAGGGAAGCTCATGTTGAGAATGCCAGTGGGTTTGATATCTTCTTAATTTACTCCCCTTCACCTGCAAATGATCAAACTCATGTGTTCTCGAAGGGGAGAGATTTTTTTTTGTGTGTGTGTGATGGATCACCTCTCCTATCTTTTAATAGATTATAACCCTATGCTTTGAATTAACTTTGCCATAATTATGTAGTTAAATTTTGTTTTTGTCTATTATAAAATATAGTATTTTGGGAGGTTAGAGGCTCAATACACAAAAATATAGTTTTTGTTTTGTTTTGTTTTTTGGTTGGTTGGTGTTTTATTTTGTTTTTTTTTTTTTTTTGTTTGTTTGTTTGTTTTTACAGTTTTTGGATGCATTTGATATTGGATGTAATGTGAAAGGATGCCTCTTCCCTATACGTTGAAGATAGAAATATCTTGGCTCAGATATTATTATAAGAGCAGGGCTGTAATCCCTTTGTGATTGTAACCACAAAGTATACAAAAGCAGCATTTTGTGTTAAAATAAAAGAAAGCCCTGAACTATTCATTTAAAACAAGAGGAAGGTTAACTTTACCATCTTGTGGGAAATTAGCTTATTTCTTAATTAAATTATGTTACTAGTATATTAGTACCAATGTTGAGCTATGTAAGATAAAATATTGGAAGAAAAGACAATACAAAAATATATTTTCCTTATACATTTTGGCAGGAATTATTATCATGGAAGTCAAAAGTCAAATTATTTTCTTACTGCAAGTAATACCTGTTTTGTGTGAATGAGAAACACCTTACACAGTCTTGAACCATGGTCCTACTTGGTGACAACATTTTGGAAGATGTTGATACTTTTATGAAAATGAGGTATGTTAGAAAAATATGTCACTGGGGGAAGGAATGGGGGTGTTGTAGCCTAGATCTACTTACTGGCCTGTTTTTTTTTTTTAATTAGATATTTTATTTATTTGCATTTCAAATTTTATCCACTTTCCCAGTTTCCTCTCCTCAAACCCCTTATCCCATCTACCTCCCCCTGTTTCTATAAGAGTGCTCCCTCCTACCCACTCCTGCCTTCCTGTCCTGGCATTCCCCTACACTGGGGCATTGAGCCTTCACAGGACCAAGGGCCTCCCCTCTCACTGATGCCCAGCCAGTCCATCCTCTGCTACATATGCGGTTGGAGCCATGGGTTCATCCATGTGTACCCTTAGATTGGTGGTTTAGTTCCTGAGAACTATGGGTTGTCTGGTCGGTTGATATTTTGTTCTTCCTATAGTGTGGCAAACCCCTCCAGCTCCTTCAGTCCTTTCCCTAACTCCTCCATTGGGGTCCCCTTGATAAATCCAATGGTTGGCTGCAGGTACCTGCCTCTGAATTGGTCAGGCTCTGCTACAGCTTCTTAGGTGACAGCTGTACCAGGTTCCTGTCATAAACACTTCTTGGCAACTCCAATAGTGTCTGGGTTGTGGTGTCTGTATATGGGATGGATCCCACGTGGGGCTTCTCAGAATGACTTTTCCTTGGTCTCTTTTTTATCTGCTTCCATGTTCATGTGAAAGGTGATCACAGTGCCTCTGGCTCCTTGGTTGTCCCCACATTCCTGCTGCCATGAGTTTCCTGCCATGATAATGTCTCTACTCTGAAACTTTGTAAAACCAAACCATTTCTTTTCTAACATGCTTCTTTGTCAAGGTATTTTATAATAGAAATAGAAAAATAGGTAAAGTTTTGTTCCTGTCTATGATTCTCCCTAGAGAGATCCCTTAGAAAAATATAGGTCTACATAGACTTTATTTTTATTTTTCAATGTCAGGTAAAATCTTTTCAATAAAATATGACATTTAGATAAATGCAAAGATTTCAAATGCAACAATATAAGTACAAGTTAAAATTTATTTTATTTAAAATTTATTTTTTTCAAATAGATTTAAACTCCTAGACACAGAGGAGCTGACCCATAGAGATTTCTATTCACTGGTTTTGAATAACTATAAGGAATATATCTGAATTTTAATTACTATTATTAAAATATGCAGGGAATGAAATTGATTCTTATGAATAAATTAATTTTTATAAAATCTTTATAAAATTTATAAAATTTTATATACAATATACCTTCAAATATATATATTATTTTCATTATTCATAACCTACATATAAAGGAATATATTTGCATGTCATACAAATATGAAATGCAGATTTATGCATACAAAATAATGAGTTTTGCAATGACATCTTGCCACACAATTATCATTGTTTCTTGCTATTATTTAGTATCCCATACACTTGACACTTATTTCTGCTCATTATCACTACTTCAATGCCTTTCTCATGTCTTAGGTATGCATATTATATAATTTGTGTACTGCAAATGATAGAAAAGAATGAGAGGTTTGGGAAATTCTTCATGTTTTTGTGTTAACAGAAACATGGTTTGTTTTTGATATTAATGTTTTTTTTTTTTTCATGATTTTGACATGCTTAGTTGCTCAGGTTAATAACTCCTCATCCTAGAAGAAATGCCAAACAGTGGGAGAGGGAACTTGAAGAAATCTACTTCTAGTAGATACACAGAGCCACAAATGGAGGGACAGGGTTACGACCCCTCAGTCAAAATTCCTTACCCAGAATTATTCCTGTCTAAAAGAACTGCAAGGACATTAATGGAGAAGAGACTGAAGGAAAGGCAGTCCAGTGACCGGTCCAACTTGGGATCCATCTTATTGAGGGGTGCGGGGGGGAGGAGGTTGTACCAAGGCTTGACAACATTACTGATGCTATGATGTGCTTACAGACAGGAGCCTAGCATAGCTGTCCTCTGACAGGCCTGAGACAGATGCAGATACTTACACCCAACCAATGGACTGAAGTTGGGGACCTCTATGAAAGAATTAGAAGGATAGAAGAAAAGATGAAGGGGAGTGTTACCCTATAGAAAGATCAGCATTCTTAACTATCTAGGACCCCTGGAGATCCAAAAACTGAGCCAACCAACCTGGAGCATACATGGCCAATCTGAGGTTCCTGGCAAAAATGTAGCAGAGACCTGCCTTGTCTGATCTCAGTAGGAGAGGATGCACCAAATCCTGTGGAAACTAGATACCCTCAGAAAAGGGGGATGTCTCGGGCCGGGGACACAAGAGGAGGAGCAACCTCTTAGAGGCAAAGGAGAGGAGGAATGGGATGAGGAACTGTAGAAGGGGAAACCAGGAGGAGGGACTGTCTTGAATGTAAATAAATGAAATAATTAATAAAAAAATCTAATCGTATACCTGATCATAAGCAATTGGCTATACAAATTCAAGAATTTAAAAGTATCTACATAAATTACATGTTTTAATATTTGTACATTATTATCATATTTATGGCCAAGTAGTTTATCAACATTTATTGAAAGTTCTGGTATTTTCTTCTGCTTCTGCAACACACAATATTTTGAATATCACATTACAATCTATATCCTACATCTGTTATAGGACATTTAATTCTTTTTCATAGATATTACTGTTTAATTTTACTGTCTTAAAACCTTTTCTTAGACTATTATTTTAATGATTTCTAGTAACATATTTGCACTATTTCTACCGTATTTTATTTCTACCATTTTTATTTATAAATATTAATTTTTTCCAAATAATAATAATAATGTGAATGACATATGAATAAATTTCCAGGCTATTTTCAAGATTACTCAGTTCATTTTTAATGTATTTTTAATCACCCAGTCAGTTTTACATTCGCAAATCACTTTCTAATTTACCCTATTTTTTTTTTTTTTGAGACTGAATCTCACTATGGAGCTCTGCTAACCTGAAACTCACTATGTAGACTCACTATGTAGGATCAAACTCTCAGAGCTCTAACGCTTTCTGCATCCTGAATTCGGGTATTGAAGATGTGGGCTAGCTCATTAAATTTTATTAATTAGATACTTAGAGTACAAACAATATCATTATCAATGATGATCCAAACAAATACAGTGCACTTTGGTAGCTTATAACTAAATAATAACAGTTTTTTATATTGCTTTTTTTTATTTATTAAAGCATCTTTGTATACTTTGCATTAAAAAATTACCTGGAATTATCTTATAGTTAAGAAAATTGTTTGAATTCACTCAGTATGTATATGTACATGTATACATATATGTGTGCTTGTGTGTGTGTGTTCGAGGGTACACACATTTATCTATGTGTGTCTTATGTGTAATGGTAAGCTTGTGCACATGTACATGTGTGTTCTGTAGTGAGCCTCTGTCTACTACTTGTTAGTGTTGGGACTGCAGGCACCTACCACAGCTACTTGATAGTTTTGTAGAGTCCAGGTACCAAAATACTAGTTTCTACATTTGCATAGGGAACACTTTATGAACTGAACAATAAGAAATCTCCAGAGCTCTCATAGATACATGTATATTATCTAATATTATGTAGTGTGTATATGTATATGTATGTAATGTATATAATATACATGTATATATATGTAATATATACTTAGATATATTAGACTTATACCCACTGCCCTCCATAATCTCTCATCGCTACTGTATTCTTGTCATACATTTTCTATTGCTATTTCAGTCCACTCTCCCACTCATCTATCTGCCATCCTTCTTTCTTTCTTCCACCTTTCCTTCTTTTCTTCATTCATTCTTTTTTGTTTCTAAGACACATATACTCATATGTTTTATTTTCTTAGTATTACAATATTCATGTCATATCCAGAAAATTACACCAATAAGGGTGTCCTCCTCTTTGTCAGTTGCTATAGCATGTCCACTTCTCTTCTGTAATATTCATTGTAACATACACAGAACTAAATAGGTAACCTTTTGGAGCCAAGCATTAGTGGTCACTAATTTTCCTCCCTTTCATTAGTTAGGAGTCTTATAACCTGTAGAGGAATTTTAATCCAGCAACCTAGCTGCTTTCACAACAAATTACATAGAAAGACCTTCTAGGTCTATAGGTGCTGGCTAGAATATCTACAGACCCTTAATAAACACCTTTAATAACAACAAAAAATGATGTCTACTTGAGAGACAAAGTCATGAATTAGAGAAAGATTTGACGTTATGAGTCAAAGATAGGATATAGCCAACTATCACTATTATAGGAATGAGAGTCTACTTAAGAGCAGCCAATGAGCTGGGAGTCGATTCACTCAGTTTGGTTGAGTGAAGTTGAGTTAAATGTAGTCAGGTGTGAGTTAGTACAATGAGTACTGTGCAGTGGAGTTGAGTTCATTCGTGAGTTCATGCTGTTCACTGCAGGTCATCAGAGGCAGTTGAAGCCAGAGAGTAACAAGGAAACAGAAGATTAGATGACATTTCCAGAATTAGTTTGAGGCCAAGCAGAGCAATCCAGTGAGAAGCCGAGAGAAGTCAGTTTGAATCTGTGAACATGAAGAGGAGTTTGAGCCAGAGCAGCTGAATTAAACCAACCACCCAGTATTCAGAAAGCACTAAAAAGGATGATCTTACTCAGTAGTAAGCCTCCAAGACAACATGTACTTCAGGTGAATCAAAATTACTTTTGTAATAAACGTTCTCAAACCTAAAGGTGGTTTCTCCGACCAAAACTGATGACTTCCTTACCTTTTGGATATATACATAGAGAACAAAGAATCCATGCAGAGAAGGTGAGTTAGAAAAGGCTGCTTCACTGATGAGAAATTCAGTGAAACGATATGTAGAGGTTGAATATCCGCTTTCTCTTCTGTAATATTCATTGTAATATAGAACAAAATAGGTAACCTGTTGGAGCCAAGCAACTCAGGTTGCAAGACCTGAGTCAAATTATCTTTTGGAATCGATTTTTTTTTATACATATCTATAGTTAGACCACATATCTGTGACATGTGAATGTTTGGAATGAGTCTTTTTTTATTTAATTCTATTAAATATCATTTATATGAATTATAGTTTGAACATTTTTCTTTTCCCTCTACTCCCCCCAGATGCTCCTGATTTCTCTCCATAGCAGACTTATTTTCCTCTTTCTTTTTCTCTCTCCCTTTCTCATGCTACTGCTCACTCCCTTTCTCCATCTGTTGCTATAGACAGAAACAACATAAAACAAACAAACATCAATAAGATAAAGAAATGCTAAAGCAAAGCAAAATAATAATGCTTACAATTCCACAAAAACAAAAAATCAACTTTGGAGTTCTAAATAACCGTCTATTTAGTTCTAAATAACAATGCCCTTTGTACATGCTCTGACATTTTCTATGGTCACTGGATAAATGTTTTGGAATTTGTTAATATACTCATAGTTTCCACAAACTGAAAGTATAATAATGTTGGCAGATAATATCTCATACCCATAGCAGAGTTTTTCTCACTTTGCTCTTACCTGTCACCTTGATGAAACCAGCAATGTGTTTTAAATATGTGTTGATTTTATTTCTCTGTTCTATTACTATGAGATTTTTACCTCGTTGGAGCATGGTATTAGAGGAAACCTAAATCTCTGTTCTTCAGATGTGACCTGTCATGTTTGCTTTAGAATAACCCATCATTTATTCCTTTTTACCGAGAGCTGTTACTCTTGTTCATAGCATAAATATTTAGATTACTTCTTAACTTCATATTCTTTTATGAGAACATCAGTGGTAGACTTCCCAAAGAGTCTAAGAACTTTCTAGTTCATTTAACCAGTTACATAGTGCCATGTATGCATTACCTTCTGTTTAGAAGACCTCAAATCCAATCACATAGCTATTGGTTAGTATCATCTACTAAAAAAAAGACAAAAAAACCATAATATCATTAAATTTTATGTTTTCAACATACTTATGTTTGAGACATTTGCCTGTTTATGGCATTCTTAAATTGATAAACCTGGATATATGGTCCTAAGTGAAGAAACAATGCCCTGGGAGGTGGGAAATGCTATATACTATCTCTACTACCTAGACCTTAAAATCAGGTTGGTATAAGGATCAGTAGAGAATAGCTTTAAAATAAAAAGGAACTATAATATTTGGGGGATGGAGAACTCTGAAGTGGAGCAGGGAATGTCAGAGATGGAAAGATTCAAAACCACATGGTAAGGCCACGAGGATATGAGGCTATGTGGAACTTGTGTGGATGGCATAGAGACGCTAAACACACATAAATGCATTAAAAAGTACCTGTAGGTTTACAAGCTATTTAAACCAGCAAATTAAAATGAATAGGAGCTGGGAAGAAAATACTTCAAAGGGAAATTAACATGCCCAGAAGTTATATAATAATATATTTAAAAACAAATCAGTACTTATATATTAATTACAGCAAGTTATCCTATTCAACTTAGCAAGATCATGCAAACAATAATAAACATTTGGAGAAAATAAGATAAACTATAAATGGATGCTATCACATTGTGATTTCAAGATTGAATATAAAGCGGCAATGATGAAGATAATGTAGTATTGAAAGGTATTCTGACAAAGTGACAAGAATAATCAGCAATTCAATGGAGAAATATATGGTTACTTGATTTTCAATCAAGTTAATCAGCAATGTCAGGACAGATAGGAAAGTCTTTTAAGCAAAAGTGTTGCATAAATAAATATTACCTTTCAGCATTCACATAAAATATTAGAAATGCATCAGGCTAAATAAACAGAAATGGCAATGCTTTTCTAGAAAATGGGAGGAGAAAAACAATTATAAGTTACAAATCGAGGAAGCACATAAGCTAAACTGAGATTGTCATTTGTACCTCAGGCACTCCAATTCAATACCTCAGTCTTGCCCCAAGGTTATAACCGATGCCATGCTATGGACTACCTTCCATTTCTGCACCCCTCCTGTATATCAGACAACTCTTCTCCTCCAACTTTTCTCTACTTACACCTTTGTTGTGGCCAAAAAATTGTCTAGGACACTTATTCTCTAAGACAAGCCTGCCAGAGAATCAAGTAAGCGAGCTTCAGTTCTTTAGTCTCAATATTTACCTCTAAATCCTATGCCTGGGTCTTATCCTGAGCTCTTTATCAGACTACATGCCATGGCCTCTTCCTCACTGTCTGTCTCCATTAACATATCAGACTCATATTGCCTGACAGCAGCATGAAAACATAATCAAATACAGCCAAGATAATATGTCCCTACTAAGTCAAAGGAATTCTGCTACAGCAGGACCTGAAAAATGCTATAAATCTGAAGCAAAAGACAATAACCTTATCATGGATTTTATGACTATGATAAATGTCATTACAGAAGGAATCAATAAATCCATTAAGTAAATTTATGAATACAATTTAAAAAATAGAAGGAAATGAATAAAATAGTTAAAGAATTGTAAGTGGAAATGGAATCAGTAAGAAAACCCAAATCTGGAGATCTAGAAATGGAAAATTTAGGAACTCAAATAGCAATCCCAGTGGCAAGACTTAGTAACACAATAGAAGAATTGGATGAGAGAATCTCAAACATTGAAAACAAAATAAAAATCAATCTACCCAACCCCCATCCTCCAAAATAAAATTAGAAAAAATTTAGGCACAAAATATTTAGGCTATTGACAATACTATGAAAACACAAAATCTATGAATAACATACAGGGAGAAAAGATATAAAACCTAGGACAAGGCACAGGAAATATTTTAAACAAATGAAAAAAGAAAATGTCCATAAACTGAAGAATGAGTTATCTTTCAGGGTGTAATAAGTATACAGAACACCAAATAGTTTGACTTAGAAAAAATTTCCCTTTGGCACACAGTAATTCAACCATTGAACATACATAAACAAAGAATATATTAGAATCTACAATTAAAAGTTCAAATAACATATAAAGGCGTAGCATTTTTAGAATAGCATCTGACTTCTAATATCAACCAAGAAGACCTCCCAGAGCTCCCAGAGACTAAACCATAAAACAAAGAGTACACCATGGAGGAATCCATGGCTCTAGATGCTTATGTAGCAGAGGATTGCTTTACATGTCATCAATAGGAGAGGAGGCCCTTGGTCCTGTGGAAACTTGATTCCTCAATGTAGGGGAAGGCTATAGTGATAAGGCAAGAGTGGTGGGTGGGTGGGGGAGCTCCTTCACAGAAGCAGGGGGAGATGGTATAGGGGGGTTGCAGAGGGCAAACCCAGAAGTGGAATAATATTTGAAGTGTAAATAAATAGATAACCAATAAAAATAAAAGTCAGAAGGAACTGGACATTTGTTTTATGAACACTAAGAGAGCCCACATGTTACTCATACTACTCTATTCAGCAAAATTTTCAATCACAATAGATGAATAAACAAAGACATGCAAAGCAAAAGCAAAATTAAACATTATCTTCTACAAAGCCAGCCCTCTATAAGATGCTAGCATAAGAGGAAAACTTCAACCTGAAGAGGCTAACTACACACAAGAAAATAAAGAAATAAATAAATCATGGGAAGCAATTCAAAGAAGAGGAAAAACCTATACCCTTCCCACCACACACTCACAGAAATAATGGAAATCAACAAACACAGCTCATTGGTAACTCTTAATATCAATGGTAGCAACATATCTAATAGAAGACACAAGCAAACAGATTGTCTGTGAAACAAGGATTCATCTTTCTGCTGCAACTGAGAACACACATCAACAGCAAGAAGAAACATTACCTCAGACAGAATTATAACAGCCAAATATACCTTAGAAGCAAGACAGTGTCACTATTTGTAATATCTAACAAAATAGACTTCAAACCAAAATATGCAAAAGAGTTGTAGAAGTATACTTCATACTGATCAAGAAAAAATCCACAAAGATGACATTTTAACCCATAGGAAAAGTACCTCAAACTGAAGTGTATTAGCTTTTGTAAAAGAAAACACTGCTACAGCTTAACTCACATATTGACACTCATATACTGTAAGTAGAAGATGTCAATACCCACATTCACGAACAGACAGTTTATCCATACAAAAACTAAACAGGAAAATACTAGGCTTAACTGATGTTATATATCAAATATATCTAACAAATAATTACAAAGTATTTTGACGAAGCAACAAAAAATGTACCTTCTTATCATGAAACTTCCTCTACAATTGATTACATACTTGAAAACAAAGCAAATGTCAAGAGATACAGAAAATTTAATCAACAACCTGCATATATCTGACTACCACAGATTAAAGTTAAGTATCAACACTAACAGAAACAACAGAACGTTTATAATTTCATGAACACTAACAACCCACTACTGAGTGAAAAAAGCTCAAGAAAGAAAAATTAAAGCCTTTCTAGAATTGTAAAAAATGGAAATAAAATATACCTAAAGTTATAAGACACAGTGGCACAATGAAGTCTGTTTGAAGAGGGAAGCTTTCAAACATAAACAAGCACACAATAAATGAAAACACAAAAAATTAAACAAATCAAAACAGTAACAACAAAAAGCAACTCTTAAACTCAAAAAGAATAGTATATGGCAATAAATAATTATACTAAGAACTGAAATCAATAATCAGAACAAGCAAAACAACAATGAAAATATAAACAAAAGAAAACAAAGAATCAATGAATCAATGTGTTGATTCTTTGAGGAAAATCAATGAGATTACCACCTCCCTACACAAATTAACTAAAAGGCACAGAACAGATCCAAATTAACAAAACTATAGATGCAAAGGGAGACATAACAGACACTAAGGAAATCCAGCGAATCACAAGGACATATTTTAAAAAACCTTACCCATCAAATGGAAATCTAAAATAAATGAGTGATTTTCTCAATGCATTTCACTTAAAAAAATTAAATAAATATTATATAAGCAATTTGAATAGGCCTATATTCCATACTGAAATAGAAGCAGTCATGACAATCTCCCACAAAAATAATATTAAAACTCATGTCCTGGTCCAGATGGTTTTATCACAAAATTTACCAGATATTTAAAGAAGACTGAATCCCAATATTCCTTAAATTATTTTATAAAATAGAAACAGAATGTAAATTCCCCATTATAATTATAAGGCTATAATTATCCTGATACCTAAATCACATAAAGACCAAAGAATGATAATTAGGGATCAATTTCCTTATTAACATAGAAACAAAAATTGTCAATAAAACACTTCCAAACAAAATCATGAACACATCAAAAAAGTTATCAACCATGATCAAATATATTTTATCCCAAAGTTATAGGGGAAAGGTTCACCATATGCAAAACAGTAAGTAGTAAGTATAATCTGCCATGTAAACAAATGAACAATCAAAAATCACATGATCATTTCACTAGACTCAGAAAAGGCCTTTGGCAAAATCTCACATACCTTCATAATGAAAGTTTCTGAGAGGCTAGGGACTTGGGGGACATACTAAACATTATAAAGGCAGTTTTTAAGCAAACCACCAGCCAAGATTAATTAAAATGGAGAAAAACTCAAAGAAATTCCATAACAAAACAAAGTTATCCACAATCACCAACATATTCAATATATAATATAGTATACGACATGTTAGCTACTTAATAAAAGAATAGAATATCAAGGGGATATAAATTTAAAAAATCAAAGTATCTCTATTAGCTCATGATATATAAATACATATAGGTGACCCTAAAAAATAGCATCAGAAAACTCTTTCAGCTGATAAACATTTTCAGCAAAATAGCAGGCTACAAAATTAATTTAAAAGTCAGAATCTTCTATACAAATGACAAAAAGACTGAAAAAAAAAACGGGAAGCAATACCATTCACAATAGGTTAAAATGTAGAAAAATATATTGGGGTAAATTTAACCAAGCAAGTGAAAGACTTATAAAAACTTCAAGACATTGAAGAAAGAAATTGAAGAACACCTGAAGATGAAACTATCTCCCATGATCAATGATCAGAGGTATTAAGGCAGTAAAAGTGGCTGTCCCAGAGCTCCAACCCAGCAGCTGACTCGGATAGACACAGACACCCACAGTGCAACAGTGGATGGAGAGTGGGGAATCTTCTGGAAGAGTAGGAGGAAGGATTGTAGGGCCTGAAGGGGACAGGAACAGTGTCAACTAATCTGAACACTTGGGGCTTTAAAAGTGTCTGAACCACCAACCAAAGAAAATACGTGGGCTACACCTTGGCCTCCCTGCTCAAATGTAGCATGTATGAAGCTTGACCATCAAATGGATCCTGAAGAACTGGAATGGGGTTATCGCAAAAACTATTACCATTATGTGGGATATATTCTTCTAGCTGGGCTGCCTTTTCTGACCTCGGTGGGAAAGTGTCTAGCCTTCCATAGGCTTGAAGTGCCAGGGTGGGAGGGGGATACCCAGGAGGCCCCCACTGGCTCAGAGAAGAAGGGGGCAGTGGATGAGGGAAAGGTAGTAGGAAGGGTGACCAGGGCGGGGGCAATAAACAGGATATAAAATAATTAAATTAAATTGAATTAAATTAAATTAAATTTTTTAAAAAAATGGCTGTCCCAACAAAAGCAAAAACAATGTTCAGATTAAATCTCCTTATTGTGAAAATTCCAATGTTAACACGTGAATTAAATGGAATCTAAAATAACACCATTATATAGTAAAGGTCAACATGACTTGAGAAATATGACATTCTATAGAAAGGCAAAAATTCTTTGTTAATTATACATCTGACAGAAGGTTAATAGGCAAAATATGCAAATAACAGCACAACAGAAACTTGAATATCAAGAAAACAACCCAATTAAAATGAGTTCTAGAAA